>VUQS01031613.1:8796-19286 GCA_015108495.1 Heterochromis multidens | reverse complement strand
CAGAATCAGAATACTTTATTAATCCCAGAGGAAATTATGTGGTCACAGTTGCTCCAGGACAGTAAGAAAAGTAATTAACAAGTTAAAATACCAATATTAAATACAATATATTACATATATTACAAAATATTACAAATAGCTCTAATAATACAAATAACTCTAATATATAAATATCACAATATGTTACACATAATTAAATATAGATAAAGTTGAATTGAGGTGCCCCTCTTATCATACTGTCTTTGTTATGTTAAGGGTGTACAGTTGTTGCAGTGTATACTTGTGCTTTAGATGGAGGAGTTGTACAGAGAGAGCCACAGGCAGGAATGATTTCCTGTGTCATTCAGTGGTGCATTTGGGTAATCTCAGTCTCTCACTGAACGTCCTCCTGTGACTGGCCAGCATGTCATGGAGTGGGTGGGAGGTATTGTCCAGCATTGTCCTTAACTTGGACAACATCCGCCTCTCCGACACCACCTTTAAAGAGTCCAGTTCCATTCCCACAACATTATTGGCTTTGCCGATCAGTTTATTGAGTCTGTTGGCATCCGCTACCTTCAGCCTGCTGCACCAGCATGCAGCAGCATAGAGTATGTCACTGGCCACAACAGACTCATAGAAAATCCTGAGAATTGTTCGACAGATGTTAAAAGACCTCAGCCGCCTCAGAAAATATGAACTTAGTCTATAGTCTTGAGACTGAATGCTTTTCCTTCTTGTGTGTTTGAAGTCACTTCAGATCACAAAAAAGTTCAAATATAACACTTTATAAACATGCTATGTGAAAGTAAAGCTCTAGATTTTATAACATGGTTAATTTATGATAATTTATGATGACAAGCCAGCTTATTCATATGCTCAAAAAATGAAAGTGAGTTTGATATTTTTTAGGAACTGCTGAGGAATGTGCCAACTTTTTAGATGATGCACATGAAAGCACACTATGTTGGTCAGGTGGCATATTTAAAAGAGTGCTTTATTAAAAACACCAGATCATGATGAGATGTCAACAACCTCTGACTGTCCTGATAAGGAACAAAGTAAGTGGATAATGTTTGACAGGACTGTTGTGATGAGGGATCAAAGGTCCCAGTCTGTTTTTCTGTCACAGTCTCCTTCACACTTGAGAGGGATTTCTGTCTGGGAGAGTGTATTTCATGAGGGTGAGTGTGTCTCTGAAAATACTCAATAATTCAGTGGATTTTACAAACTACTTTTCAATGCATATGCCCGTTAAATCCAAAGGCAGTGCCTCATCTTCATCATCATGATGGAACTGGCCTTTTATCCAGCGGTGGCACTGATGTATTTCTTTGGAGTGATGAAGGCCACACAGAATGACCGGGTGGAGCTGAATGACCACGCATCGATGAACGTGTTCTGTCTGTTCGTACTAGCACAGCCACTATGTCTTGTAATCGGAGAATACACTGGCATGGCTACTTACCTCCTCACAGCTCTGGTATCCTACAACTTCCTGCCATGGAAAAACACAAAAAAGCCAGCAAAAGAAAAAGAATCAAAGAAGAAGACAAAGTGAAAGCCAGAAATATACATTATATGAAAATACCAAGAAAGTGGATTCAAACAGGAAACTGGAAAGTATTTATATGAAGAAAATGAATAAATAAATGTGCTATTTCACCAAACATTGCCAGTGATTTAACCTGTTTCTATAAATGTGTTGTTTCATCTGCAATTGTAATTATCTGTGAGAAAGCATCCATCCAGGGACACCCTGTCTTGTTTTTTACAGGAAGTGACCCATTTTATGATTCCTGATGTAGATGATGCTGTAAATACATTTGGGTGGGTGACTCAATAGCCACAAGAGAGAAAAGGAGCATTAAATCTATAAAAACTTAACCAAGTGAAAAATGATACAGAACAGAGCACAACACAAATGGAATCAGTGTTTAACTCAATCATTTCTAGACCGACTAGCTAGTGATTATTTTTCAAATAAGTTGAAATACTTATTTTTCAGCTTAAATATATATATTTTCCTTTATGATCAGGTTAGATGAGAAGATTTTAGCACAAAGATGGGGAACAGGGGGAATTACCTAGCATGTTGCCTAAGCTGTTTTTTTTGGGGGGGGGCGTCCATGCACATACACTTTCTTACAACATTAACTCAATGCTAGGCTTTCAGGAAAACAGATAAATGGAGAGCTGTAAATGTGTTGGTATAAACAGAGTTAACCTTTGGACTGATTCAGGCTAGTTCTTTATGCGAACAATCTGACTGTACTGCAATATAAAGGCTGATATTTTCAAATCCAGCTAAAAATTAACTAGTAAAAATCATCAAGTTATCAAGCTATAAAGCCAATGCTAACCAACTTTTATGTGTACTGCCAATAAAGATAACATTTGATTTAAAATGTATATCTAAAGAGCACTATCGCTTTAGCTAACAAAGCAGAAACTTCTCTCAGGTATTAATGACAGTGGAGCTCAGGTTAGTGATCCTTTACTCAATTTCACTGAAAACGCAGCAGGAAATAAGCAAATTTTGGGAAGATGACAAGTAGATGTCTTGATCTCAACCCATCTTATGAATGTTACACTAAACCCTACATATGCTTTAATCTCTATTGCATGATGTTGTCCTCTTCTTCACATTTAAACTATTCAGTCATTTACTTTGTTTTTTTTCCACCACAACTTACAAGATTTGGTTGTTGGTTGTTTAAGAATTAAGAGTGAATTATATTCTCAGCTGCATCGAATACACCAGGTGCTGTCACATCTTACCCAAATTAAATAGTCAGAGGTCGCAGTTATGCACTGCAGATAATTGCGCTGACAGGGGGACAGCATATTCTAAAATAGTTTCAGGTCTTCATCACAGCAAAGGGGAAATCATCAAAGGAGTTTGGGCTCATCATAATGGTTTGAGGTAATTGTTGTATCACTGTGGAGGCACACTTTGGTCCCAGGCCAATTATGAAAATCAGAACCTGTGTGGAATAAATCTTCTTATTCAACTCTTGGCAAGAAGTGCATTTCCCAAAATGTAAAATTATTTCTTTAAAGTGAGAAGCTGATTCAGTGAACATCTCCAAATTGTAGTTATATTGTTATTGTCATAATCTGAAGCCAGTTAGCTCTGGGCTGTATAAAGTTGGTCAGTGACAAATAAGAAAGAGCTGATTTCCTCTTTTCATCCCTGACATGACACTGAATGTGTCACTGACCTTATAGCTGAGTCAGTTTTACTGAACCTACCTACTTGAATATGACTAATCTGTCAATTAATTAAGTATTCAGTATATTATACACTTATGAACACTGTTTTACAAAAGCTCAACCTAAACATAATTATTAAATTAGTATTGTGCTTTTTCCACCCATGTTCATGAATCACTGAGTGTCCCTCTGATGTGAATAAGCCTGGTACCACAGAGCGTCAGGATGTGTGTAAACCCGGACTCAAAGAGAGAGTGTATAATGGGATTAGACTGTAGTATATGGGTGATAGTCCAAGGCTGTGCTCAGTGGGTGTGCAAATGCTTGCTGTTTGAGTGAGAAACAGTGGGGCTTTTTTTTTGAAGAAAAATCAGTTTATTAGTTTCTTCAGAACTAAAATCCTGAGTTCACGACTTTCTCTTGGAGTACCTCTCACTTATTTCTCTTCCTAAGTGTGAATTTATGTAGAGTGAATAAGGTTCTAACCTAAAGTGTCAATCATTCGCTATAAAGGCTGTAATTCCACAGTTATTATCCATATATATGTTCTTTCAAGGGTATAGCATGAGAAAATTGTTCAGCTTTTGCTCTCCACACATTTGTTCAGTCTCCTATTCAATATGTGTGGAGCATGTTCTCCATTTACCTCCCTTAATGTCACACTAGAGGTGCTGCCTTCTGCGTCTTCATTTTATTTAAAATAATAAGCCTGCTGCTGCCCATTTATTGTATTTTTTTTCCACAGGATTCTTTTTATTCCCCAGCCAGCCCTCAGAACTAAACTCCTTTCTTTCTTGTGTTTCATCTTCTATCTCAGTCTTAATCCTTTTCCACAGTTGGGCTCATTTCTATTATGTTGCTCCTCCTCATTTGCATTATCATTTTAAAAAGAAAAGAAAAAAAGATCTAATAAATTATTAAAGTCTGTATATCAAATTATTAATGGGTAATTTCTGTCATTGTATTTTTATGATCACTACATCATTCATATTATGTAAGATTTTAAGAATTCAGTCGAAAAAATACAGTATGTGCTTTATAACATAAAGCAGCACCTGAGTGACAACTCATACTTACTAAAACTAACACATAATCACCTTTTAAGTTGGTAAACTTGTAGCATACATTTGCTTTGTACTTCAGGCTTATTCAGTATGGGATCTGTTTTGGTCCTCACTGATTCCCAAGTCCACACTAACAGGCTAGCAAGTAGTGCTTTGACAGGTGGTCCATTACTTTTATATGAGCCTTAAATTTAAATTCCTTTTAAGATATGGAGACTTGGAATGTACAACTACTGCCACTGATTCTGTGACACTCACCTATGAAAATGAAGGTAATATCAGTTACAGTGTTAAGTGTTTTAACATTTTGTAACACAAACAGAAAATGTTGAAGCTGACAGGAATATAATTACTTTCGCAGGTATTTTTTTATGAACTGTAAAAATTAAAGTGTTGGACCAAGAATGTCTACAACAAGAAAGTCTAACACCCACAGATTTCTTTCTGCAGACTGTGAAAATTGAAAGACCAGCCAAGTGGCCCACTGACATTGCCATTATTGCAAAAACACAAGGCTACTGTGATACTGGATACTTTCATTTTGTTGTACCTACCAGCACACTCTGAATATAGAACATTGCTACATTCTCAGGGTATTTGGCTGAATTTCATATTGCATTTTTTAGTTACAAGGTGATGGATATCGTAGGACAGAGATTGATGGATCAGCTAGTGAAAACAGACTTACTGGAACGTTGAAGTGTAATGAAACAGACGGAGGCATTCAAATGAAATTTCAGGAGTTTGCTGTATGGAGAGAGCAGATGGAGCACATGCAGCTGGGATGTGACAGGGTTTGTGTATGGATGTTTATTTGTTTGTGACTGGCATCTTCAAATGGTTTTTGCCTCCTCTGAGGCGTTAATGGCCATCGTACATCACAGTGCTTGTGTCTCCCATCGTGGCTGGGCCAGGCGCAGCCCGACACAAGTTAATGATCAGAGTTTGCAAAGGAAATGAAGATTTATGAGTTTTGGAAATGTATCTCTATCCCTGAAGTAGAAAGAAATGAATCTAGTTGAAAAACATACCCTCCCATGTCTACATTTCATCCTCTACAACCTGTTGGTCTGTTTGTACTGAATGATCATAAACTCCTCTCCCATCTGCAAAGTAAAAGATCCTTTTGTCCTAATATCAGACAGACAGAATCAAGAGCTAAGAATTTACAAAGCTGGGTAAATACAATAAAAAAAAACAATCAATCGGGTCAACAAAAATAATTCCTGATAATCAAATGTCATCTTCTCAAAAGGGATTTTTGATTTTTGTTTATAGTCCACAATAGGCCTACTGTACCCATTATTTAAAATATCCATTGAAGAACGCTCATTACTGTTTCTTTAAGCTCAAGGTGACATATTCTGATATAGTAATACAATATCGTTATTCTTACATTTGAAGAGCTAAAACCAGTGAATGTTGTTGACATTTTGCTTGAAAAAAACACTCAAAATGCATATGGAACAAGTCAATAAGATCTGAGCTGGATGCACTTTTTTACATTGCACTAAATTACAACCACAAAATGCACTTGTTTTGAACCGATTTATTGTCTTGAGGAAACACTGGATCCTTCTTTAAATACCTATTTACATTATTTACAGTTCAAACCTATTTTACATGGCTTGATTACATGCACATTATATATTAAAAAAAAGCTGTACAGATATTTACAGTCATTTAAGAGGGAGTAGTCTGTGCAATAAAAGGCACAAATGACCTTTGACCCTGCAATAATGTCTCATGAGTACATTTTTTATAGACACTGTCACATATTGTGTTACCGCACTACACACACCTGGAGAAAAAAGTACTTGAGCAGCTGCAGAGGAGACGTGTGTTGGTGCGTGATAGAGATTCACTGACAAGCAGCAGAGCAGTAAAGTGCCCTCTTGATCAACAGCCCTCCAGATTGTGCCTAGACACGATCCTATCCTCTCAGCAGCCTGAGGCAAAGTTGAAAGTCTTTTTCAGCCATAATGATAACGCGAGCAGAGACGCTGACTCACTAAGAACAGAATTCCACAATCTGCAGGACAATCTACAATCATCAGAGATTCAGGATATTCTGGCGAATGATTATCAATGTCCTACATGCACCTTCTGTTTGATAAGGCAGTAAGGCCTGTTGGCTGAGGCATGAGGCTAATGCTGAGAGACTGACTACTTAGGGTTTTTTCTTTTTTTCCCCTCCATATAGTCATAAGACAGCTGGGCTGGAAACAAAGGGCTAAAGGTGGTAATCACACGACTGGTTTGACTGGCAGCTTGACTCTCCAATCTATTCTGTGGTCCTATATTGAAAATTTCTTGCCTGTGAAAACTGATGCAATTTACATTTTGTATTCAGCCAATTCACCATTTGCTAAACACCACCACCAAAACAGCAATAGCCCAAGTCATAGCTTCAAAAATGTAGTAACACAAGGCAGATTTGGATTTGTAAACGTTGCTGAAACGTTGTCAATGGGCCTCTAATATGATGAAGATTTATAATATAAAAGAGATTTATAATACTGTGTCTCGTTTATCCTAAAGTAAGTAAGAAAGTAAGCAGTTTACCACCTACAGAAGTACCCTAGCATTTTTTCCTAAAGCAAAGGACCATTTCACATTGTGTAGGGTTACATTACAAAAATACCCGTTCAAACCTGGAACAGCTACTGCAATGAGAGCAAAGAGACTGCTATATCAAAGAGTAACGATAGCAGCTCTGCCCTCGTCTTCATTTGGTTTGGGGGTAAATGTACACTGAAACTTGTATTAAAAGGTATTAGATTTGCTCATTGGGTATTTTTTACATTTACTCTAGTAAAAGAAAATGGCCTTGCAAGAATATTGTGAAATAAATCAAACCAAGGTGACACCTGTCCAAGTATGTCCTTCTATATAGCTGTAGATTTGCACAGCTATCAATATAAAATGCGAAGGTTTACCAACAGTAACTGGTAGTGGGGCTCAGCAAATGTTCAATTTATTGTGTGAGCAGTATGCTTTGTTGTTTACCACAGTTATTTTTTTTAAACTAACATGTGGAGCACTAGTTTTGGATATTTAATTACTAGGGAGGCACGCAACAAGTCGACTAGACATTTAAATGTTGCTGTTCTTGCTAATCAATGCCAGAAATACTAGTCGGTTAAATGTTTTACTCTTATTTTCTTAATGTACAACGGCAGTAACTGGTTCAAAGACAACACCACCATGGCATCTGGTTAGCCAATGGCAAATGTAAAAGCAAAATAAAGAGCGACTGTGTGTCTGCTTTGTCAGAATGAACTGGAATATAATCAAACATCCGAAGCGACGTGTTGCCATATTCTGCACCACGATGTGAACGCTAGCAAGAAACCAATGCTACTGCAACTAGCCCTGCTAAGGTTAACCAAACACTGAAAAAAAATCCAATACTTTGTGTGTTTGCAATGTTGTACACGGTGCAAAGTGCTGCACAGTTCAGCAAAATTTAAAATATTAATTGATTACCAAGGAATGTAATTAGTGGTTTTATATAGCTCCACACAAAATATGTCTGGCTAACTTTGTCCATTTAAAGTGTGCTCAGTTTGTAAGGTTTTCTGAGGGTTTTCTGTCTTTTAGACTAGTGGACAAGTCTCATTTTTTCTCTCTCATTTAAACTGCTAGCAGATTAGTCGCCAGGAACATCCCTATTAATTACAAATTAATGGGTTTTACAGACTGAGCAAAATATCAGCTGTTCAAGTGACTTGTATCTTTGCTCAATCGGTCAGTCGGTCAGTATTTAAATTATATGCTAAATGGAGCTATACAACTCTACAACAGGTTCTTCTTTCTAATGCTATAAAAAAGGGACAGCAGGAAACTGTCTTTTTTTATGTCTGAACTGTTATCTTACATATTATATCAGCAGAAACATTATTATTATTCATTTCTAACCCTACTATAGTTCTAAACTGATGTCTTCTTTTCAGTATATTTTTCATGGTTGAAGCCTCGTTTAGTACTCCTAAACCATTTCTTTGTAAACTGAGTCTAAAACATGGCTTAATTACATAGCTGAAAAACAGCCTTGTGTTCATTTTCAAAGTATGCATAAACCTAACTTTTAGACATTCAGCTGAGGCCAGCCAATGAGAAAGAAAAGTCACTTAACCTCAATGGCATCTCCTCTGTAATATGTGAAAAAGGAATTGGCACAACTATTTACACATTATCAAGTAATGAAGTGATGCTGACATCGGCTGAAGTACAAGTCTCAGAGCTTGGGGCAACTTAAAGTGGGGCTGATCCAAGGTCAGATGATAATTTATTGCTTCTGCATGTTTATAATAACTCTCTGAGTTAAGCAGATTTTATGCAGATTCATCATTTTTGCATTACATCTTTTGCGTTATGCATTGGCAGTCAACAATTCCAAATCCAGACAAATCACTGTGAGATTCTGATAGTAAATTGACTCAGGTGTACATCATTTAAATGAGCAATACAAGAACCAATAACTTGCCCACTGAACTATGTTTTTGGACTTCTGATCAGCACCACCAGCATCATGCATCCTTCAGGAAATGTACAAGCACAGGGCACAACAGAGAGTGCCTAAAGCTACAGAACTACAAGAGCCTAGCATTAAGTAGAAATATGGAGAGGTTTTAAAAAATGAGCTAAAGCCTTTCTCAGAATTATTACCACATGAAACACATCACCAACCTGGTGAGTAGGGTCAGTTTGGTTAATTGGCACAGATAAATATATAGTGTACAGTGGAGTCAAAGTATACAACTTATCTTTTGGAGTTTAATTTCCCTACTGATCACATTTTTCACCACTCAGTCCAGTTTTATATTCAAGCTACTATACAAATACCCTATTTTGTACATATTTATGGTCAAAATTCAGTGCACATCTTCTTAGAGTTGCAAGGCTTTGGCCAGATTGGGAAGATGCTATTGTAACTGTGTACACTCTGTACACAAAAGCACAGTACAAAGATAACAAGTAAAGGGAATCAGATGCAAAATCAAAGCATGGAAATGGGTATTTTACAAGAAAGGGCGAGACATTGACAGTACCATTTTTCTCCAAGTAAAAAAATCTGTCAAACAAGGCATTTGTTTGATTCAAAAAGCTAACTAAATTCACAGGGTCAAGTTATGACTAAAATTATCCTTCAACCTTTACCTGAGTTTCTAATCATAGCAAAATATAACACCCAACAATGCGTCATCATACTAAGCCCATACAAATGTTTGCATTCATTACAAGTCCCCTCCCCCAAAAAAACTAAACAAAACAAAAAAACAAAACCCCTATACAGTGGCATGCAAAAGTTCGGGTATCCCAAGAGATTTGAGATCTCAGATGACTTTTACTAAGGTGTCAGACCTTAATTCTCTTGTCAGGGCCATGGCTTCTTCACAGTTATTCATTTGAAAAGCTAGATGATGCAAATATTTAAAAGCTTTACAAATACTCTGGCTTCTTAAACCGTGTTCCAACACTGAGCAGCCACTGAACTCATCCAGCAGCTGCCTAGCACTCTAAAAATGTAAATAATTGATGCCCACACAGCAGCAGCTATAAGAAGATAGGAAAGTGTTTTTCAGGAGGCGGTCAGTTAGTAAACATAAATAAGAAATGGTGGTTAAAAAGATTGATGGAGGTCAAGTTCAGGTCTGGAAATCCTAAAAAAGAAATCCAGTGGACCAATAAAGTTGAAATGGAAGTTTGTGGGCAGCTGGGGTTTAGGTGGCAGAATGGGTTGTCTACCAATTGGAAAGCTGGTGGCTCAATTCCTGACTCCTCCAGTCCACATACCAAAGTACCCTTGGGCAAATTACTGAAGTTGCCCCCAATGCGTCCACTGGAGTGTGAGCCTGTCTGTGTGAATGTTAGAAAGTACTTAGACACAGCGCTGTATGAATGTGTGAATGAGACTTGCGGTAGAAAGCGCTTTGAGTGCTCAACTGTTTGGATAAAAAGGAAGACCTCTCCTACTGTTAAGGATCAGGGTCAATATATCAAGCTTTGGTCTTGTGATTGAGCCAGTGGCAAGGAAAACATTTCACTGGCGAAGGGAAGCCAACATCACAGTGTCTTAAAAAAGATGAAAAAGAGAAAGATACGACTTTACACAGGATAACGATCCATAAACACATCTCAAAATCAAAAATGGAATAGCTTAAGAAGTTTTTCCCATGGCCTCAGAGTCCTCTAACATTATTGAAAATATGCACAAGGACTCCCCCC
>VUQS01031612.1:0-10864 GCA_015108495.1 Heterochromis multidens | reverse complement strand
GCACACGGAGATTACTTCTGATTGGATCACTTCCAAACTCGTCCTGCCTCTCTACACAACTTAATTACTTCTGATTGGATCTCGTCTCTCCAGAACATTCTCATCTAGTTTTTATTCACTGACGAAAGTGTCAATACATTTCATCATAGTTTTAGTCCTCACGCATTAGTTTTTATTTAGTTATCATCTTGTTTTCAAAAGAAAAAAAAGTTATTAACACTGATTGTCAACCAGACTCTTTCCAGATGGTATTGCATGGTGGATCAAAATCTGGTGGTACTTTTCTGTGTTCATAATTCCATCAATTTTGACAAGATCTCCAACACCACTGGCTGAAATGCAGCCCCAAACCATGACAGAGCCTCCACCATGTTTTACAGAGGGCTGTAAATTCACTGTTGCACCTCTCTTCTGACCTTTTCCGTACATATTGATGAGGATTTTAACCAAAAATTTCAAATTTGGATTCATCCCTCCATAAAACCTGTTGTCACTGATTTTCAGTCCAGTTCTTGTGTAATTTGGCATACCTCAGCCTTTTCTCCTTATTTCCTTTCCTTAAGAATTGCTTCTTGACAGCCACCCTTCTGATGAGGCTTCAGTGAACAGTAGATGGATCAACTGAAGGACCAGATGCATCTCTCAGGTCCTATGTCAGGTCTTTACTGGATTTTTTTTCCTATTTCTAAAGGACATAATTTTCAGATACTGTTCATCTGCTCCGATAGTTTTTTCTAGGCCTGCCACTTCTTCTTTTATCTTCCATTTGTCGAGTTTCATCAAATTTTTTAAGTGTACACCGCACACCATGCTGAGATGTTTTTGCAGCAGGCTGCTAGCAACAAAGTGCCTAAAGATACAATTTAAAATTGATTATTTACTAAGTTGTGTATGTGTAGACACAACACTGGTTCATCACTGGAGTTAGGTCCCTTTTTTATGCTTTAATGATTCAAAGGTCAGTGTTAAGTGGCTTAACAAAAAAAAAAATCTTTGAAAATGTTCAGGTACAAGGACTGTAATGTCCAAAGAAAAACCAAAGACCTTCAGAAAGCCTAGAGAACTATTGTTCAAGACCACATTAAAAAAAATACAAGAAACTCTGGCTCCATCTTAAAGGCAAAATATAAATAAATGAGGGGTATCGCAAGACTTTTGCAAAGTACGGTAATTCAACAATTTTTTCTTTAACTTTTTAAACTTGAATCTATCTCTCACTTTTAGGAAACTATTTAAAGCTCTGCTCACGTACTAACCTTGTAGCTCTCATGCTCTGACTTACAGCTGACTCATGTGAGTGGGAGGTATGTTGTGTAGTTAGTCGCTTTTAGCCGGCGGCTTGCTGATTACATTGTGACACTATAGGTCAGCATCACATCAATTTATTCTTTTTTTTAATAATTATTTAGTATTATTATTTGAAATTAGCTGCCCCTTCTAACAGTTTCAGATGTCCTCCTTGGGTACAGATAATAGTAGTGTGTTTAACACCTTAATCTGTCATAGTAAAACAGCTCTGGGTCTCTTAATTTTTCTTTTTTTGTCTGAAGATTGTAATTAATTATTAAAAATTATTAAAAAGTCTAAAGTATGTATCAATGCATAAGCCCTGCATGCAGGTGGCTGTGACAGATTTCTGACTTTGCAGTATGCAAACACCGAAATGAACAAATAAACAGAAATCACAGCTGACCCTCTGCTCTGCTTCAGGCTCATGATGTTTGCCACAAAGCACCTGCTTCAATGTATTATTTTCTTGAGTGCCTCTTTGCCTTTTAATTTGTGCTTTATAAAAACATTGATCATTCATAATACTGGAAGCAACTTTGCAATTATTCTCCAAACTCTTCTATTAGGGAGGAAAAACACAGCACTACAGAGGAAAAAAAAAATCACATAGCTGAGTTCCACCAAGAGGTTTTATTCAGTCAATAGAAAAGATTAATTACAGCCACACTATTCATTTGGCTCTGTTATTGGACTGGCAAAAAATGCTTTTAGGCCTCAGTGCAGTGCTTTCAGTCGGAGAGTGATGGTCCATATGCTTCAGGCTCAGATGTATTGGAGGGAAATGGAGGGAAATTTGTACCCTAAATGCCAATATCAGACAGCTGTTTGAAAGCAGACGTTATGATGAAGGAACTGCACTGGAAGCAAATGGAGCCTCCGTAGGCAGTGTTATACCAGCCTAATGAGTGGCTACTCTCCTCTTATCTGAGGTAATATATTGACAGGATACATTATGCGTGTGTGTGTTAATATGTGTGTGGATAGAAAGAGATGAAAGATCCAAACAGCTACTACTTTGATTCAACCCCAAACATTTCATACAGGAAAAAAAAAAAAAGACTATCCCAGCAACACTTCTCACTATCAGTAGCACTCCTAGAGTTTCTTTTTTCTCTCTTTGCTTTCAGCTTACATCAGTACATGAATTTCCCCTTAAAAGCTGGAGCTCTATAGGGTGATAGGGTGAAGGTAGATGGATCTTGCCCTTTCTGTTCTGGCGGTCAGGTATGGGCAGATAATTGCCAGGTCTGTGCAGCAGAGACAGATGATTACAGGCTTTATTGTCTCTCCCAGGCACAATCAACCCTGATTCAGCAATCTCACCTCTACTTGATTTATGAGTCTCTTTGTCTCTTTCTTTTCTAACTCACTACATTCTATACCTCTTCCTTATATGCTTTTAGCTTTCTCTTATGTCCTGAGCGTCTATCTTTGAGCTCGCTGTGACTGTCATACATTAGACACAGCATTTCCTTAAGTACAGCAAAGTGGTCAAGAAATGATGAATGGCGAAACAAACTGCTAGTAGTCATAAGAATTGGTACATGTTTGACAAAGGAAAACAAATTGTAATTTTCAGGCTCAGTTAGTGCAGTTAGATTGTCAGCACTGCCGTGTTCGTAGCACTTTTGAAGTAACTGGTCCTTCATTTCAAACAATGGTAAACAAAAGAAGACATACTATGCTATTTCTGACTTTTTAATTTAAGGGGTGCCTTTAGTATTACATGAAAAAGCAACATAGTCGATATTAAAACAACAGCAACATTTTGCATTTCAACATCTACAAACACCAATTTGTTTAGAAGTCATGAAAAGGCAGCATTATTTTTATTTTGAAGTTTATATCTAGTCAGCTATTATACATAAAATAAGCAGATATAATAAGCAAAAAATACAGTACTGTGCAAAAGTCTTGAGACACCCCTCGTTTCTTTATATTTGTCTAATGGGAAAATGGGAAATAGGTACAGCGATTTATTGAAATGTGCAAACCATATACATACAGTATATAAGGCAAAGTCAATATTTGGTATGACCACCTTTATTCTTCAATACAGCCTGAACTTTCTTAGGCAAGCTTCCTTGTAATTTCTTTAAGTAGTCTTTAGGAATAGTTCTCCACACTTCTTTGGATATTGGTTGCCTTTTGTTACGTTTTCTGACACGATGATTCCATATTGCTTCCATAATGTTGAAGTCCAGACTCTGGGGAGGCCAATCCATGACTGATAGTGTGCCATTGTGTGTTTTTCTATCCAGGTATGCTTTTACAGTGTGTTTGGGATCATTGTCGTGCTAAAGAATAAAGCCACTGACAATCAAATGCTTTCCAGATAGTATTGCATGGTATTTATAATTCCATCAGTTTTGACAAGATCCCCAACACCACTGGCTGAAATGCAGCCCCAAAACATGACGGCATCTCCACCGTGTTTTACAGATGGCTGTAGACACCAACTTCTGTACCTTTTGTTCCATTTTCTGTCAAGATTATCCCACACTGTTTCATTTATGTCCAATTTCAATAATGTCCAAAAGAAAAAATTATGAAAGAACTTTAGAAAGCCTGGAGAACTATTGCTCAAGACCACTTTAAAAATTACAAGACAGTCTGGCTCCTTGGAATCAAAATATAAAGGGGAGGCTCAAGCCATTTGCACAGTACTGTATAACACAAACATTAATGCTAAGGCAACCTTGTTTGCCTGCTTAGCATGCATGTGCGATTTGTTGTTCTTTTTTAAATGTAACCCACAAGCTCACAAATAAGGTTTTATTTAGAATAGTGTTAGCTTTAATGCTTCTGCCTTTTACAGTGTGTGTTAGGCTAGTTAGCCAGTCATGCTAACAACTGCAGGTTTATTAGGGCAGGCAGATAATCCCTTCCTAAAGCTCTTGTGCTGTTGGGTGTGAAAAGATATGAAAAGACATGAACACACAAACAGTTAAGATGCAGCGTATATCTGTAAATCCAAAGCTTGACAAGCCTGCTGTGACCAGTTACTGTTGCAAAGCTAGAACTGATCAATCTGTATGGGAGAGGAGTTCAGACTTCAGGAGGACAGTTGCCTGTTCATTCTTCTTTCATCTCTGCTGTGTCATCCTGCTCTAACACTATTTAATTCACTTTATTTTATTTAGTCTGGAGAAACTTCAATCTCGAGTAACAAGACAACAAAAATGAATAAATAAAAATCAAATATTTATGAATGATGATGTAACTATGACTGAGTCTTCTGACAGTGTGAATGCACTTATTATGTTTGACATGTGAAGAAAAATACACACAAGAAATTCGCTTCCAGCTATATTTTGACCTGGAGCCACTACCTACCTCTTTAAATCTATCATGATGAGACAGAGGATTTTAGCATTTCTTGCGATATCCATTATCACACCAAGTCATTGATGACATGATGAGAATAATCCTGTTGTCTCTTTCCATCATTTTCTCTACCAATCAATATTCTAAATGTGATACAGTTAGAAGGAAAATGATCCAACACGTAGCTGCAGCAGAAAGCGCAGAGCTATTTACTTTTATCATTTAACTGCTGACAGTTGAAACTATAGTGTTCAATGTCATAGCCCCATTACAGCACAAAGTCAAATGTTCTCTGAGCAAAAATCTGCCAGGTGGAAGCTGTATTCCAGCTTTTAGTCTTAAAAATATCCCCAGAGCATGTCTTTGATTTACTCTGTCAATATTTTCAATGACCCCCAACTACAGCTGAGTCACTTTAGCAAACTTATCTGGAACAATAAGGTGCATGTACAGTATTGATTAGAGCTTGCTGCAGCCACAGTGGGAATAGATTGCTATAAAACATGCAAATGTCTATGAGCTTTTTCTGATTGATTATATGCAGACTTTATAGTAGTTATTTGAAGCTGAATGCACCCAAGCTGTCCCCAAGACAAATATATTTACTTCCTAAACAAAAGTTACTTGCTCTTTCATTATCACCCAGGCAGCTGTCTCCCAGACAACAGTCTGAATCTAAACCTAGAACAAACAAGTCAGTCTGGGATTTCCATAATAGAGGCAATAATTAGTTTGTGTGGTTTTGGAAAACAAATAATTTGATTTAGAAAAAAATGTCCTCCATGGAAAAATGTAATATAATTATGCAAAGATGTAGTTACATTTGTTTTATAGTTCACTATAGTTACCGTAGTTTGAAATGTGAAGAAAACTGAAACCCAACTCAAAATGTCCAAGTAATCAGCAGAACTAAAGCCTGAAGTACAAAACTGAATAAGAGAAATTAATATTAGCATTATATATATTTTTTATATTTTTAAAAAGAAGCACACAAGTTACGCCCTTGTCTATCATCAGCTCGTGTTGTAATTTTCAGGCTATGATTTCAAGCACAAAGCCACTCAGTGAACATCATAGACTATAAAAGCTATAAAAGGTGGACATAGCTTTTGGATCTGAGAAGTAAAACTAATGCCAGAAATGCCTGCATTCTGTCTAATGGCCAGCAGGGGGTGACTCCTTTGTCTGCAAAAAAAGAAGAAAATAACCCTACACCTCACTTGATTTATGACCCCAATAAACATTTTCCTGAAATGGCCTCAATCGGTCATTTCATGTTTTATTTAATTATGTTAATTTTGTAAATTATGCCCCCATTTAGATTAAAATAGAAGATAAAGCAGGGTATGCTTTACAGCGTGGTTACCTTGCATTTGACAACTGGCTAATGTAAAAGCCTGCAGTGTCCTCATTTTCTCAGTCATCTCTCCACCTCTAGCTTATAATGTCTGTCTTTAAAAAGCAGAAAAGCTCAAATCTCAGGATTCAAAATACAGTCTGCAAACAGGTGGGCTACACCATGCTGGCTATGTCCATTTTGCATATACAGTTTTTCAAGAATGATAATTCTTAAGAGCCAAGTTTGTTGTCTCAGACAGAAGATGGTGACTACATGTGACAAAAATGACTGACTGGAACAAGTGTGACACTGACAGAGGACATGCTCACACTGCTGACATGCCACTTGTGTGACGTGTAGAACTTCAGTAAAGCACACCATCCAGTGTCACTAGACTGATTTCAGCTTTTCAGCGAAGTCACAGGTACGGTTGTCATTTTTATGACAACACGTTTGGTGCTTGCAGTGGGTTTTTGTTTGAGTTAAACCAGGTTATTGTCTCACAAATCCTGTAATCTTTGCATCATGTGATTTCTTCTTATATGTACTTAATATAGCTGAACTGTATGTAAAAATTATTTGCAAGCATACTAAAATGTGAGAAAAAAAATGTGTCAGATCGATATTATTCTGGAGGCATCAATCAAAGACCACTTGGCTTTGTATTAAACCTGCATAACTCCCCGCAGACACAGTTAAACAGGCAGAGAAGATAACTCCTGGCCTGGCACAACTGGCAGAGTAATGTGCCAACAAGGCCAGGAGGCTTTTGAATGGAAGGATGACCGCACATAGTTAGCCTCATCTCCTCTAGTTCCTGCCAAGCTACAGAACACAGAAAGATAGAAAGACAGATATGTGGATGGGGTGAGCAATCAGGCACAGCCAGTTGTACTGTAACCAAAGCGAACTTTGCTCCCCATTCTTCAGCGATCCCTCTAATTGGCTATCCAGAGACAGTTGCCTTTGTTCTCTAAAAGAGTCAAACAATAAATGCCTCCCGCTGCTCTCCTGCAATGCCTTAGATGGCAAATCAAATCAAGTCTGGCCTTTAATTTGATTGAAGTGGTTTGGCATTGTTCTCACTGGTGTAAACAGCATAACAAATTAAGAGATGTGACACATTACCAAAAGCACTAAGGATAGTCCAAACTACAGTGATTCAACACACAGAGAACATGAAATATTATTGCTTATTATTCTACACTGTAACAGTTAAAAACTGCAGTAGGCAGCAGATATCTGGAAAAGGGAAAAGACAAAAAAAAGAAAAGATCAACTAAAATTAAAAAAGCTTTTACATCTCTGCCCTAAGCCCCTCCCACATGATGAGTGTGGGCATTAGCATTATCAAACCTTTGTTTATTTGCCCTACAAAAACCATATTTACTCAACTTTTAACTTTCACTCCATTTTTTTTCCAGCAATCATCTACATCCCAAATGCACAGACTCTGCACAGTGCTACACAAACAGACACATACGTTACACATGGCTAATCCTTGAATAACAATTTTTCCTGCAGGATTTTTCAGCAATTATTCACATTTTCCACCATCTCAAGGGACATGCACTTGTATCTGCATTTAAGGAACAACCCAAACATCTCTCTGAAAAGACCCATTACTGACCAACATCTTCAGTCACAGGACAGCCTGAAAACAGAGCCAAGAGATGCAGAAGTCACTTTAGATGACTTAAATTAAACTATGGTGAAAGGTTATTAGTGAACTTTTGCCCAGTGACAAAGAATTAAAGGCTCCCTCAGCTTTAAGAAGCTGTTGTTTTATGTGCACTCACTCTCTAGTTTGCATTTCATCTTTCAACCTTCGGTTTGCATATTTGCGGAAAAGCCAAAGCAATATTTTTCATGTAAGACTGTAAACCATTAGCTGTTTCTCCCCCTTTTCAATTTGTTACACAAATTTCACACAAATAATGTCTAGTCAAGTGCAATATTGTCACCCACAACTGTTGATTTATACTCTCTGCTCGCAATGTGAGATAATAAGTGTGAATGCCAGTTCTCTACTGCAACCATGTCTATATCATAGACCACACTTTGCTTCCTCAGCTTTGTGGTCTCATCACAGCCATTATAATGGCACATCAGTTGCACCCAGCTGAGACTTTATACACACACATACACACGCGCCTCTTGTGCTTTAGTGGCCCTCTCCTTCACGGCGGCTTCATAAAAACTAAATTATGCATGCATCAGGAGAATAAATCAGCTTGGACACACTGACAAGAAAGGGCAGATCAGAGAAGCCATAAAATGCACAAGAAAAATAATATTAAAGAAATATGGAGGAAGCTATACAACACTGGTATTCTTTCTCTCATTTTATTTTGCACACATAAAGTGGTATCACTTCCAAAGTGACATCTCAATATACCGATAATCCAACCTGCACCAACCTCTGTAATTCAGCAACCCCTTGAAAAACTACAAGTCAAGCACCTGTAAAAAAAAAACATGATATGAGAGCCATCGTCTGTCACAATAAGCACACAATAAACCCCCGTGCTCTCTCTGTGTCCTCTTAACTGAACCTGGAATAAAGCCATTTTACCACCTACCCACTGCTAGCTTCAGCAGCCATGAAATTACTGCTGGGAGCTTCTTTTTTCATTATAACAAAATGTCCTGGCCTTTGCTTCAAGCAGCCACAGAAGAGGTAGATTGCCTTGATGTTGGTCTATGTCACAGGGCCAATTTGTTTGTTTGAAATGACAAATAAAATGTCATCCTCGAGAGTAAACACAAAAAGCAGAATAATATTTGAACTCATTTTGTAAAAGGTTTTGTCATTACTCTTTCTGTTTCAGCTGATTAGAAAAGCTGCTGAGAGACTTTTGTGATCAATCTATTGTTATTGTTATCGATCAACCCCCTGAGACACACGCGCACAGGTCTGTGTGTGTGCACATGCCTCCCTGCGTGTATAGTATGTGCTGATAATATGTCACAGTATGTGTGAGTGAGAGACAACAAAGACTGACGGGGGAGATGGAGAAGCTCTGAAAAATCTGTGGGAGGATTTTCAGAGTGGAGAAGCTGCTCTTCTCCCTCCTG
Source organism: Heterochromis multidens (assembly GCA_015108495.1). Lineage (NCBI taxonomy): Eukaryota > Metazoa > Chordata > Actinopteri > Cichliformes > Cichlidae > Heterochromis > Heterochromis multidens. The sequence goes on along the minus strand of VUQS01031612.1, from coordinate 1,830 downwards.
CATATATGTACTTCTAAAGATACAGACAGCATGCTGCTTCTGTTTGATTTGACATGCGCTGTCTTTCTGATTAGGACAACACTTGGCAGTAAAACTGTTGTGGTTATAGGCCTACTGTAAATACCACATCAAAGCCTTGGCTACACACTTTTGGGCTACTTTGGCATTTGCTTCACGGCGAATGCTACGTCTCTAAAGCATTCTTCTCCTGTGGGCAGGAAGAAGCTGAGGAGCTCTAACATAGCATGACCTGATTTCACATCACTTTTTTTTTCTTTATTTGAAAACAGATTCACTTGATCTGTTTCAAAGTCTAATAGTTTTTTAACTATTAATTGTCAGGGGTTTCAATTGTCAGGGTCTTTTTTTTTTCAGCTGTTTGCTGGTGAAGTCAATAATACAGAACCTGTAATGCTGGGAAACCATAGCCTATTGTATACAAGTTGTGTGGCTATGCCAGATAATACTAATAGTAGGCTAGACAAAGCCTTCCTCCTAAGCCCAAGATTTTGATCTCCACTGCACAAAACACTAGAGGGATCCTCAGAGCCCCATGAGCATACTTAGCCCAGAGGCAAACACTCATCAGGCCCTAAATATTTTAAGTATTTATTCTGGTTTCCTCATAAGACAATAGAAAAAAACCCACACATGGTAATGTCTATATAATAAAATATAAATACAAGCACAGTTAATGAAGAGTGAGATTTCGACAGCTTGCGAATTTTAAACAGATTGTTGCTCTGTTGTTTTCATAGCTTTTCAACTTGATCCAAGCGCCTCTCATTAATGGTGCTAGATGTAGCTGTACACTAATAACGAAATGATACCAAGTATAAAAATTACCCTAAGAAAGTTATGAGGCTAGTTATAAAATAATAAATAAATAAATAATAATAAAAAAAAATATTGGTTGGATGTTATGACTTTATTGTAATGACATGTATACAGCTAGGTCAACATGTTAGACAAAGGCACTATTTTTGCAGTTCTGCCTCTGTACAACACCACATTGGATTTTAAATCAAACTATCGAGATGTGATTAAAGTGCAGACTTTCAGCTTTAATTCGACAGGTTTTACAAAAAGTTTGCTTTAATTGTTTAGGAATTATAGCCATTTTTAGAAACATTTTCCCACATTTTCAGAGGCTCAAAAAAAACGGACAGACTAGCATAAGTTTAAATACAGTATAAGGATTGTTTTTTTATTCTTAGATGAAAATCCTTTACAGTCACTGACTGCCTGAAGCCATGTACATCACATGACTAATTGTCAGTCGATTGTCCAATTACTGATGAGCCTCTGAAATGGGGGACCATGTATGAAAATGTCTGTAATTCTTAAACAGATAATGCAATACTTTTATAAAATCCCTTGAATTAAAATTGAAATCTGCACTTAAAGCAGTGAATCGCTACCTTATCGTGGTGGAGGGGTTTGTGTGTCCCAGGGATCCCAGGGGCTATGTTTGCCCCCTGGTAGGGTCTCCCATGGCAAATTGGTCCTGGGTGAGGGACCAGACAAAGAGCGATTCAGAAGACCCTTATGAGTGTAACAACAAGGGAACAGTTCACCCTGCCTGGGACAGGGTTACCGGGGCCCCGCCCTGGAGCCAGGCCTGGGGAGGGAGCTCGAGGGAGAGCGCCTGGTGGCCAGGCCTTAGCCCATGGGGCCTGGCCGGGCACAGCCCGAACAGCATACGTGGGACCACCCTCCTGTAGGCCCACCACCCGCAGGAGGCGCCGTAGGGGTCGGGTGCAGTGTGAGTCGGGTGGCGGCCAAGGGCGGAGACCCTGGCGGACCGATCCCCGGCTACCGAAGCTGGCG
>VUQS01031611.1:22804-35024 GCA_015108495.1 Heterochromis multidens | reverse complement strand
CACAGGCAGACACAGCAGTTGTGTGCAAACACACATGCAGTGAGACTAGCTACAAACAGGACAACATTTAGTTTAGTTTTTTTTTTTTTTTTAGTTTTTTTTTTTAGTTTTTTTTTAATCTTCTTAAGGAAATGTACACATCAAAACAAAATGTAGCAAATCCTCAGGCTTGGCTTTTTGGCTATGGGAAAAGAACAGCATTGTACTGACTTGGAATAATGCAAAGACACTGCAGCAAAGACACTGCAACAAAGAAATGTCAAAGGAGATTTTAATCACAGATTGTGCCTATGGAGGGATACATCAGGTACAACACAACCAAACGCACCTACTCTTTTTATTTAAAAGCTCCTTAGATACACAGTTTGCATGCATACTGTTTGATATCTCAGAAGCCTGGTGATTTAGGAAAATCTTTTTTATCTGGGGTAAATATACCTTCATAATAATTAAAAAATATATATATCTAAAAAGTCTATTAAAGGGGCCTTGGAGTACTTCTGTGTCGGTAATTTCACTACATTTTTTCTTGTATTATCACTGAACTCTGTTGAAATACATATAAAGAGAAACTCCTCATTGGGAGATCGATCACCTCCTGAACACTGTACAAAGCATTGAAAATTGGTGGTTTGATCATGCAACTTCAAAAGCTGATATTGATAAATGTCTGCAAGGGCACAGTTGTTGTGTGTGGGTGAGATTTCAGAGGTTTTAAATAGAAACCTATTATTTCTTGACATCCCACACAAATGTGCATTGTGTTTGATGGTGGCCATGTAACATCCAGCCTTTGACATTTGACAAAGGACTTCAACATTATTTATAAATTCCCTCATATTAATAATGGGAGCCAGTGGCATTAGGGTAGTCAACTCAGTCTCTCATTCACTCCTTTATTCTCATATGCATGTGGTATAATGCTTTGGTGGAGGCCATTCAGAGCTAATGAATGGATGTAATTGAGAGGCTGGAGTAATACACAATTGAAGTCTTTCACGGGTTTTATGGATCTGAGGCTAATTAATGAAAAATAGAAGCCGCATTGTCTCCCATCAAATCCAATCCTTAATTCACCAGGGTCCCAATCACCCCTTCACTGGAGCCTAACATTTTAATCATCCTACCTCTAGAGCACAAGGCCAGTCCCCTAGTCGATTATTGCAATTCAATTTAGCATATTAATTATAGCCACTGCCAAAGGGTATGTTCTTTCTCCCTACTTGAGGTGAACGTGGACCGTGTTTTCCTCTTCCAGCATGTTTGCTTATCTCTGGTCTCGTTTAGGGCATATATATATATTGCATTGTTACTATGGGAGACAGTATGGTAATTTACCTCACAGCACCCCTGACTGTCAGTGTAAATGACTGGACAACTCTTAACTCAAGTTAATCCTTCTATGAAGACTAATAAAATCAATAATGCCCCCCATGGGAGGTCATTGGGTTCAAAGGATTCTTGATGTTGTTGCAGATGGCCTTGAACTTTCTAAAAGACCCTTATGTGAGTTGAAGAACTGCACAGGAGACAGTCAGCGGTCAGCTCTCTTTTTGGCCTGTATAAATTGAATCACTTAGGTCAAAAGTGAATGGGACTTCTGGACTTGTACTCAGGACAGTGCATTGAAACAGAGGAAGTGCTACTGTCTGTGCCAGCTGTAATGCAACAATACAAGATGATTATATTGTTTAAAAATATAATGTGAAATGCTAAATCTGTCCTTGAAAAATAAAACGATTGTATGTGTTCACATATCAATTAGGAAAAATCTGTAGATCTGTAGAATCTGTGATTAAATTGACTTTTTTCGCATTTGCCGACAGTTGCAGTGACCAACTAGTTGCCCAGAGGTTGAGTGTGTGAGTAACACCCTCAGCCTTTAGGTGACCACTTGCGAGTGACCTGTGCAATGGCACAGGTCACCTGGTGGAAGGCAACTTGCCTCCAAACAATCATGATCCAACAAAGGCTGATTACAGACACTCTCAGGCAGATTGGTGAAGGTTTGCAATTAATTGCCATCTAATTTACAAATGCAGACAGATTGCCACCACATTGCAATCAATTTGAGTCAGTCTAAGCACAACTCTTCTGCAATGTGTCTCTTTCCAATATAGGACTTGGCTCAGATGGTCTCCAGTTGGTTGTATTCAGGTTATGCCATCCATCCATTTTCTTCCACTTATCCGGGGCCGGGTCGCAGGGGCAGCACCCCAAGCAGAGAAGCCCACACCTCCCTCTCCCCAACCACCTATTACTGGCTTGTCCGGGGGAACACTAAGGAATTCCCAGGGTCTGCCCCGGGACCTCCTCCCGGTGGGACATGCCGACATGAACACCTCAACCAGGAGGCGCCCAGGAGGCATCCTAGTCAGATGCCCGAACCACCTCAACTGGCTCCTTTTGATGTGGAGGATTAGCGGCTCTACTCTGAGCCCCTCCCGGATGGTTGAGCTCCTCACCACCAGGTGGTGATCAGTTGACAGCTCAGCCTCTCTCTTCACCCGAGTGTCCAGAACATACAGATCTAATGATACAATTACAATATCGATCATCAACCTGCAACCTAGGATGTCCTGGTGCCAAGTGCACTTATGGACACCCTTATGTTCTAACATGGTGTTTGTTATGGACAAACTGTGGTTTGCACAGAAGTCCAATAACAGAACACCACTTGGGTTTAGATCAGGCAGGCTGTTCCTCCCAGTCACGCCCCTCCAGGTCTCACTGTCGTTGCCCACATGAGCGTTGAAGTCAGAGAGAGAGACTCCAGTCAACAGAGACTCCAGGTGGAGCACCCTCAAGCACCCCACCCAGTGACTCCAAGAAGGCCAGGCACTCTGAACTGTCGTTCGGCGCATAAGCACAGACAACAGTCAGGACACGTTCCCCGACCCAAAGGCGCAGGGAACCAACCCTCTTGTCCACTGGGAAAAACTCCATTGTACAAGCAGCAAGCCAAAGGGATACCAGGATACCCACCCCAGCCCGCCGCCTCTCACCGAGGGCAACTCCAGACTGGAGCAGAGTCAAGCCCCTCTCCAGGAGACTGGTTCCAGAGCCCAAGCCATGCATTGAGGTGAGCCTGACCATATCTAGCTGGTACCTCTCAACCTCATGAACTAGCTCAAGCTCCTTCCCCACCAGAGAGGTGTCATTGCATGTCCCATTTGACAGCCTCTGTAGTCAGGGATCGGTCTGCCTGGGTCTCCACCCTTGGCCGCCGTCCAACACACACTGCACCCGACCCCTACGGCGCCTCCTGCAGGTGGTGGGCCTACAGGAGGGCGGGCTCATGTCTCCTCTTCTGGCTGCACCTGGCTAGGCCCCATGGGCTACAGTCCGGCCACCAGGCGCTCTCCCTTGAAAACCCTCCCCAGGCCTGCCTCCAGGGCAGCGCCCTAGTAACCCTATCCCAGGCAGGGTGAACTGTTCCCTTGTTCTTGTACTAATAAGGGTCTTCTGAATCGCTCTTTGTTTGGTCCCTCACCCAGGATCACACAAACCCCTCCACCATGATAAGGTAGCATTAAAAGTTCCAAGGTTGCACATGTGTCATTTTGCAGTTAAATTGTCGTCCTGCAGCAACTACTTCACTTTTTGTTGAGGAATTTTTGAATTTCTATTTCAAATCTACGAGGTTCTGGCTGGACTCTTAATGTAAGTAGTGAATGTGATTTTGTGTTTAATGTGAATTTCTGCGTATGTAAACAGATTGCAACAGATTTGTGATTTTCACCAATTTATCACAGTGAATCGCTGTTTTCTTACAAATAGTTTGGATGTAATTGCCAAATTGACCTATTCAATTGCAAACTGATAGTAGATTGACTCAGTCTTATTAAGTCGCTTTAAATTTGGTAGCTTACTGTGAGTGGTCACAGACCTGGTCCGTGTCTTTGAAGCAATCATTTCAAAGGCAACAAGATCACAAGTTCATTGCACACACATTAAATAATAAATAATTTTGGTTGTGCTGTCTCCAACCACTGTTTTCCATAGTGTAACTGTAGTATTAAAAGTTCCCATTACTTTTAAGTTTTAGGAGATTATGTTATTATGATTTTCTTCCTATCTAATGGTTGATTTGTATATACCAAATTAAGACTAACATGCCTAAGGGCAAGTTGAAGCTTTGCACATTGCAGTGCAGAGACTGCGTGATGTAAGGTGATGATAAAATGAGTCCCCTTGCTGTGGGTCTGTCCTTGCGTGGTACATAGGACTGCCACCCCCTACTGACACCCAGTCTTCGTCTCTGCCTGGCTGTCCCTACGCTCCTGGCATTCCTAACCAGACCTCTGTCAAATCCCAGAGAAGAGGCAGATGGGCCTGGCTTTTTATGTACTAATCAAGGAGGAATTTGCTCCCTCACAGACATGTCACCTCTGACCCATGTGTCTAGTCACATTTATTATTCATTCCCACAGAGGTGAGCTGCTCTAAAGGGTCGAGACCAGAGTGGAGGATGAGTAGGCAGAAGCAAAGAGAATGTGGGGTGGGGTGATGAATGCTTGTTTTGCTTTGCTCCAGCTGCCAGCTTATCCCAGTATTCAAGGGTCTCTCAGACTTTATACAAGAAAGAGGACCTCATGTAACATTCTGAATCAAAGCATGTGGTCCATGTTTTGCTTTTATTGTCTTCACTCACACACTCCCTCTTTATGCCCTCTCCATTCTGGTGGCAGCCAGGGACAAACCATTTGAATAATATCATCAGCAAAATGAGTTAGAAGAGAAGGAGCCAGTTGATCTCGGAGTTGTTTAAAAGTCATAGAAGATAGTTATTATAAATTTTTTTTTTTTTGTAGGCTTTATCTTCATGGCCCTCATGGCTACTTCAGCTAGATGAGAGAAGTTAAATTTTAAAAAAAAAATTCTTATGCTGTCATTCAATGTGCTAATTAATTTAATATTAATTTTATTTCATTTCCATTTGAGAGGACATTATTTAATGCTGAACAGGAATTTGAGTAATATAAGAAGGCAGATCAGTATCCTAAGTAAAGATAGGAAATTGAATTGGAGTCTAGATGCTAAAGGTAGTGGAGCAGAATTAGCAAATGGGTGGTGAAGACTTCAGATGATACTTTCTGTGGTGAAGAGGGAGAAGAGGAGGGTTGTACTAATGATGATCTGACAGGGAAAATGCAAGAATAATAATGAGTTTTAACAAAACAGGAAAAAGAGACTGATTGGCTCAAAGAAGGTAGGCAAGAAGAATATTGGATCAGAGTAGTGAAGACGAAACTGAGAATGAAGAAAATGTGACAGCGTGGATAAGAATATCATTATGAAAAAAACAGAGCAACAGATATAGCCCAAACAACCAGGATTGCAAACAGACAGGCTTAAGGAAAATAAAGAGTTTTGTCTTTCCAGTGCAGGCACAATAATTGCAGTGAAAACATAAATTTTTGCCCATTAAGTACTAGAATTACTGCCATCATTACTGTCAACATTACAATATTTTTCAGAGCATCCTTGAACACACCAACAAGTGGAGTTTTCAACCAGCCATAGGATGACAGTAGAATAAAACACTGACTGTGATAGATGGCTTAGCCTAAGTACAAACCACATCTCTGCAAGATGATTTTAAAGCCATACAGTATTTAACTGAACCTTTATGGTAGTTTATTTTGGCTTAAACTAGCAAGATGCATCCATAGACTGTATGGGTCATTCATACAAAAACATATATCTTCTTATCTCTTTAGTGTTAAGTAACATACAAATGCAAATGTTAGTTGCCACAATATTACATTAAAATCTATCTTTAAACATGCTTTTTTCTGCTGCATTTGTTGCACTGGCATTTTTTTTTAGCCCCAAAGTTGTGGCTCTATCAAAATCTGTTACTAAAATAGCAGTAAACCCCATACACTAACTGACAGTAATTGACTGCATATACATAAGGTAAGCTGTGATGTGCTGGTAGGCTGAAATAATTCATTAACTGAATACAATGCATGAGTAAAATTGGCATGGTATAAGGAAATCTTGGTGGTCAGTGTATTCAACTAATTATGGTGCAATAAACAGTACATAGAGTATATGCTACATGAATATATGAAACATTTTAAAGTTTAATCTTACATGAAAAATAAAAAACATTTTCTATTTTCACTTTTCATTTATAACACTGTACAGAAAGAAAAACACATGCTGAGGTATATTAGCTACAGAAACCTTCTAATATCCATCTTATATCTATTCTAATGTTTGCACCACTTTTAACATATTACAGCTGACACAAGTATTTATGAGAACATCTATATAATGTACAATCAACACAACAGGAAGATTGAAAAATGTTTGAAGTGCATACAATAAAAAGCTATAACCAGAATGCTAGAATGTAATAGGGTCAGCAAGTACCAGAAAAATGTGATCACTTCTCAAAGGCTAATTCCATATTACATTCATGTTAGCACACTAATCAATTTAGATTCACCCATCAAGCTTAGTCAGATCATTAGGAAGCAATTTTCATTTTGCCCGAGAGTCCATTAGTTGCTTGAGTAACATTGGACTCTAAATTGATGCACTCAAATTGCATCTGGACTGATTTCAGAACAACAACAAGCATACAGAAATACATGCAAATGCATCATTAGATCTAAAAACACAGTTGCAGCCACTGATGGTGCCGACACACCAAGTAGTAACGTCTTCAGATTACACCCAACTTTGCCAGTCAGTCCAATTGCTTCAGTTATTGATGTGTTTATGGTGGCTTTGGGCACTCCTGTTCCTTCACATCTTAATAGATGGAAATAGCTGTGTGTATGCTCCACTGAACATCACAGGAAGTGACTTTCAGCTACCTTACACAAGGTGGGCAAATCAGTGGGGAGCAAGCCATTATGGCTGTGTTGTGGTTCATTTGAGTGCCATGCACTGTGCAAGAAAACATGATCTTTCCAAGTGGCCAGGGGATTCTGCACAGCAGGGTCGCTGGGGAGGAGTTGTCCCGTAAATTACGACTAATTACAGCTTCGATTGAGCTGAAATCCAGTCTGCTAAGGCCCACATTTTCACTAAGACACAGGGGGGATTTCACTCTTCCACACTTAAAGCCCAATATCCATAGGCAGCAGTGAGAGATTTAACAGCTTTTAAATAAGCTTTCTAACATGGATTTAAATGTACTGTTCATATGGTGACACAGGATGTTACAATATGGTTCACGGAATTAGAATCTGGCCATTTCCATTAACACAACTTCATTAATTTAACTTATTTTGTTATAGATTAGTAGTGACCAGAATATTTCTCAAATTGCCAATAAAATCATGTGGTTTAGACCCACTTTTTTTCCCCCCCAGAATATGTTTTACAATACTGAGCACTCACAGCTTTATAGCTTAGCATGATGTAAATGTGATGTAATTCTCTCAGCTAATGGTTTCGGAAAAAGAAGACAACAAAAAAAAAAAAAACAGAAAGCTGTTTCTGAGTCGATAAAAGTGTAAGCCTCCATACTGGAAACAAATATATTTCTTTTTTTTTTTTTTAAATGTGGTTTTGGTTGTTATGTCATGCCAAAACAGAGAATTTCTCATGTGCAGCTTCTACCCAAGACAGGAGATTTTTGCTTTCACACATAATCATGCATTATGTGCACAAGACGAGCTACAGTCCAGGATATGCTAGGATTCTTGCATTGTGAACTTTATTTGCATTTGTATTCTAGCAATAAATCAAAAACCGGCAAAAATACCCTCTGGTAGAGAAGGAAACGTCGAAAGGGTGTGAGATAATAGTGGTACCTGACATACTCAAAAATGTGAAATATTTCAGTTTAATAATTTCAGAGGCCAATAAAAGAGCAGTACTGATAGTTTCTACTGATAGAAACTGGCTGGTTTGTTTTTAGCTGGAGTTGACTGTATTTTATGAACAGAAAAAAATGAAGATTAAATGTTTGGATTCCTTTTAAGCCCCTAATCAAAAACTCAACATAACCAACAGTGACCATAAACCCTCCCAGTCCTCCCTGCTTTGTTAAAGATGATCTCCAAGGAATTCTTCATTTTACTGTTACCATGGGCACGAGAATAAATCTTTCTTCCCTCTCTTCGCTGCTTTTCTCTCGTTTCCTCTTTTTTTCCATTGTCAGGGTTACTGTTATTAAAAAATGAAAAAAACAAAAACAGCCAAACAAAAAATTACTCTGCAACTCTGCATAGTAACAGATTTACTCAGTATGGCACAAGGCTATCTCTGAGACATCAACTAAAAATGGCAAAAACTGTTGAATGGGCTGGAGGTGGTAACTGGGTTTTTGAAAGTGAGTGAGGTGCCCAATCTTCTCAGCGAGGGTGGCAGACAGAGCACACATTAACACCTGTGAGACTGGTAAGCCACAGCTTTGGCAAAGCCTCTTAGACCAGGCCTGTGTCATCCATTTTATATGGCTCTGGCACAGGGGCATTTGTACAGTACAGCCTCAATGCTGCATTACAGAGCGGTTCAGAGGCACACCATCTGTAGAAGAATGTTCTTTTTGTCTTGGCACAGAATGGTCTACATATAAGTGTGAGTTTTACAAATGAAGGGAGCCAAGTCGGGTCAAGTCAAGTCAAGTCAGTATATCTATAGAGCACATTTATACATCACAGAAAGCCAGTGCAATGATTTAAGGATAGGTGAAAAATGATAATTTTTCTAGCAGCAGCATTTTGAACCAACTGCTGCTGTGATATTAGAGAGCAACTCTTTAAAACTTGGAGGAAAGCATGACAGTAGAGTCATACACATTTCTTAGATAACCTTAATAGTCTACAATAAATGCTTACATAAACTGATCTACAAATAGAGATATAGTGACATTTGAAACCCAACCTGGCATTCTTGAAAATAGGGTTGTTCTTTGCACTGCTATGCTTGTATTATTGCAAGTTGTTTTTGTTTTTGGTGTGGCATCCCTGGTATGTGGGTGTGATATTCCACTGAGAGTTTTCAAAATTAGTAAGCGCCATATCTGTGAAAGTTAACAGGCTGTCACATATGTCTTACCTCTTTCTTGCAGAATTTATGGTCAGGGCACATGCACTGATCTGGCAAAATAAACTAAGCCAGGAGGATAACATGTGCAATTAAAGCAGCTAAAATCCCATTATACTGATTAAACATCTCTTAATTGCCAGTTCATTAAGTGCACCTACTATAGCTAAAAGTAATTCAGTCTAATTCAACATTCTTGCAGTAAATCCTACCTTAATAAGGTTATAATGTTTTTTTAATCGAGTTGTATTGGTGAGAAGTCGTTATGGCATTTAGTCTGCTCTCACTGATAAACGAGGTAGGCAAAATATTAGAAAATCCCTCCATTTACAACTTATTGGCACCACAAACTACATCACTGAGAGTGATCATATGGTTCAGTAAGCTACTCACCTCAAAGTTTTTTTCATAAATAAACTGAAAAAGGCATTTAAGTTTGAAACTAAATACAAAGTAAAATGTGACACTTTTTTCAGGGGTCATGTGACCATTTCAAATGTGATGTCAGTAGCACAGTTTCAAAAACAAAGCTGAGAAATGGGCATGCTTACTACTATGATGTTCCACCTCTTCCCTTAACAATACTTTTTAATTGTTTGGGAACTGTGAAAACTAATTACCGTAGTTAAAAAAAAAATATTCTCACATTGATGCTCAGTATAGAATCTTTTATAGAAACTTTTTATTGTCAGTATCTGGACTTTTTCTTTACTATAGATTGATGCTACCATGCTTGCAGAATGTGTTTTGGGATTGTCTTGTTGAAGTAAGCAAGGTCTTCACTCACAAGATGCGCTGCCATTTGTTGTTCCAAAATCTTTATCCTTGAGCAATAATTGTGCATTACTACCGCTCCCCACCACCATCATCACTGATGCTGGATGTAGAACAGTGCACTGATAACAAACTGGATGACTCATGTCCCCTTCAGCATGGAGGACTGAAGTCTATGATTTTGAAAAAGAATTTTACATTTTGATGTGTTAGATTACAGAATAGTTTTCCATTTAACTTTAGTCCTTTTTAAAATGAGCTTTGGCCCAAAACAGGCAGCAGAGTTTCTCATTTTAAGAGTTTAACTTTAATTCCTTGTTACATCTAAAAAGTCTGTTTTTCAGAAGTGTCTTGATCCCATGCAGTGATTTGAAATACAGAATTGTGTCTGTTTTTAATCCCTTGTTGCTTGAGGGTCTGATGTCTTTACTGACATTTCAAATTGTTTTCTATTTTCAGAATCTCAGAAACTGAGTCTCTTAATTGTTTAATGATATTATGCAGCGTACAGAATAAAAACCCAAAATTCTTTGCAGTTTTAGTGGTGAACTCCTCATGTACTTCTGATGTACTCAGTTTCTCTAAACTCTTTTTTTGATCCAATCATGTTACTGACCTGTTGACAATACCTGATTAGTTTTGAGATGTTCCACAAGGTGTCTTTTTTAGTATTATACAAATCTGCAGTCTACTTAAATTAAATATAGGTTTTAAATGAACTACAAGCATTTACAGTCTGTTTTTATCTACATTCAGCACAGTGTCAGATGTTTTTGAAAACAAAGAGGTATGGGACCTTAATTATAAAGTAGCCTTATTCAGCATATGCTCTGAAAAAAATGCTACTTGAAACACATCTTCTTAAAATAAGTAGTTTGCAAGAAATCTTTGTCCAGTCCTCAGTGTTCAGACTGTAAAACAACAAATTACAGAAAGTCACACTAAATGAACTTCAAGAAGTCGATTCTGCCACCCTACTTTTTCACACTGTTTGGTCACGTGAAAAAGAACGTGAAGACTGCATAGAGTCTTACTACAGTCATACTACAGTTATGTGAAAACTTTCTTTTTCACATAACTGTAGTATGTTTGTCATACATTTCTGCATATTATGTGGGTGAACACTGGTTTTCTTATATTGTGTTTTTATCTTAACTCAATTTACTCCATTCTTATCAAAATTATATTTTTCTGTACTGTGTGGTACTAAGAAGAGTATCTCAACAACATCATTAAGTTATGTTATTAGCCCAGTAGGAAAAAGTAGTAAATGTGGGAAAAATGGACATCATTATTGAGTAGTACTTTGAGGGAAACATGATACTTCTTTTTGTTTGCTGACATTAATGTTTGGCTTCTTTGTTGTACCGTAGCAGGCATATCAGATGCAGCTGCTATGGAGATGAGATCCTCCTCAGGCTAATGTTAATGGGATTCCCACACAAACACCTATCACATGTCTTTAAAATTTTATACACCTATTCTGTTTTTTTTCCTGAAAATCTATTTAAAAAAATTTTTGCATTCCTTAAATTCCTCTGGGAATATATTTTTCACAAAATTATTTAAAAAGATGCCTTAAAATGTTAACATCTGGAAACCTGTTTGCTGATTTTACTGTGGCATGATGACACAAGATCTAGATTAGGTTAATACATAGAATCTAATATGTGAAAATGTTGTACTTACACACTTTTGCTATCAGTACTGTAGCTTGATACGGGACTAAGAGATGTCCCCATTATACTAACAGCTTTCCAAATGTATAGGCATAGAGTAACAATAGTTGTAAGGAAGTGGGGGACAAATATAAGATGATGGGGGAATATGTCCAACACCTGTGAAGAGGATGCTGCGATATGGAGACACATTTATAGTCTGTAGCGGGAGACTCGTAGAGGCGGTGAAATTGGATGCAGCTTGTGCCACATCGCTGTTGCATGGTTGCAGAGAGGAGTGGAGGATAAAAATGATCATTGCAATCATTAAATCAAATTGACAGGTGGCTGCAGTCAGTTAAATACTGAATTTCATCCAGTATCTGTGGGATTAAGGAGCGACGTGAATTCTTTGTCGGTAATTCTTCAAGACAAATAGCAGGGCTCCCTAGACACCACCCCCTTCAAGGCAGCAGGCAGCCTGCACTAATTAGCAAGGGAGGTGTGAAGGAGAAATCATTACTTTATTCACACACTGTGCCCTACATACTCCTCTCTCTCCCCCCCACAGACACTATCAGTCCACCTCTCTCCTTTCCCTATAATCTACAGCATGGTGTGGTGCATGTGCATATTCATGCATTCACATGTATTTGTGTACAAAGCTTGTACACAGCAACAGTGGTTTGTGAGTTCAAAATAGAGGGCAAGTGGAGGACCACAGTCAACGGCAAGAACCAGAAATTTGACAGGGGTGGGGGTGGGGGTGGGGG
>VUQS01031611.1:0-22784 GCA_015108495.1 Heterochromis multidens | reverse complement strand
AGTAGGGCTTGTGGGAATAAAAAAGAGTGTCAGACTTGTGAACTGGCTGGTGGGGGGAGGAATGAAAAGAAGGGGCATGTGCTGCAAGGTGTGGGCAGCTCAGTGCGGTGCCTCCCTGGGTGTAATTACAATAGAATGGTCTCTGATTGATTGTTTGAGCTAGCAGTACCTCCAAAGGACCTCTATGCTGTGGATGAGGCCTTTGTAGCAATGCTTAGCCCCCCCACCCTCCTCTGGACCTTAGCTGGGCTCCTATTCCCAGCAGCATGATTCATGAGCACAGGAGCACTCTTATGACCCAGGCAGGCCTACAGTCCAAACCATCAGGTAGCACTCAAAACAGTTGCCCTCTCCACAATTAATTAGATACAGAAGCAGAGGGCAACCACCACTGCCACCACCTTCCCTCTTTCATTCTCCCATTTTAAAGCCTGCATTCATAGCTGATCATAATCAGATCTTGTTACCACAGACCAAGGATCCACAAGAGGGAAAAATAACCACAGTAGGTTGATCTTGCTAGAAGCACTGCTGTTAATACACTAACACAATCTGCCACAGGCTTACCAGTAGGAGTACATAGTCAAAGCAATCAGATTTAGGGCTAGATTCCACAAGTAAAGTGATGCACTTACAACATCCTGGCCACTGTCTCTTCAGGAGCATCCTGAATATTTAACCATGGCTCAATTTTACATACAGGCTTTTAAAATATGATATTTATTTCATGGGGACAGAATGCATAAAAGCCACAAAAATTGAACCCTGTTGCATCTTCACTCCTTTCAAAAATGCACTTATATTGAGCAGCACTTACCAACACAATGCACTCACTCTGTTTGTGCCTCAAGTTACACTTACTACACTCACCCCTCCCTCACAAAAAATCAGTAGGAAAGGCAGTAGGAATAGTAGATAAGAACAGAATATACAGCAAAAGGTATCAAAAGGATTTCCATTGTCTGTAAAGGCTAGCAGTTTTAACATTTTTAGCAACAGATCCTGAAAGTGAAACATCTATGCAGGTACTTTACTTCACTTGCAACACCAGCAACTCAAAGGGCACATGAAAGCATAGAACAGTGCTCTAAAAAAAAAGATGAACAGAAAACCAGTTATGTGTGGTTCACAAGCACATCTAAGGTAAATAGTAGCATTCCACATAAACCCCCTCAACTACCCACCCACTCAGTCCCCACCCTTGAAAAAAGTACCCTTTCAGCACATATTCATAAAGGTTCTCTAATGGCTTCCAGAGGGACGAGGGGGCATTCTCCTCAGACAGAGACATTTCACAGCCCCACAGGCAGAGCA
This sequence comes from Heterochromis multidens, assembly GCA_015108495.1. Classification (NCBI taxonomy): domain Eukaryota; kingdom Metazoa; phylum Chordata; class Actinopteri; order Cichliformes; family Cichlidae; genus Heterochromis; species Heterochromis multidens. Next base: position 21,470 of record VUQS01031611.1, on the reverse strand, counting down.
GAGGAGGGCCAAGAGAAAAATATCAAGTCTGAGAGAAAGAGAGAGAGAGAGAGAGAGAGAGAAGGAGAGGACGTCTTCATCATGAGTAGAATAGAAATGATGCCCCACTGGGTTCTATTAGTGAGCTTTTACATACAATGGAAGCCTCACCAAGCATGGCAACAATGCAAAACCTCCAGTTACTATGGCAGGAATATGAAAATTGTTGAGGAAATCATACAGTATCTTTTGTATATCCAGCATAAATACTCTCTGAATGGGGTGGGCCATCTTTCAAATAATTTTATGGTATTCTGCAATCATGACATCCATTATAAAATGACAATTCTTATTTTTATTCACCTATTCATGTGCATACTCACACACACTTGAAGTAGCCAAGCTGCTTTGCAAAGTACTAACCTAGCTATCATACTGTAATTTGGGTTCGGTGTCTTGTTCAAAGACACTGAACAAATAGAAGAAGTTGGGAATTGAGCCATCAATCAGCAATTAAAAGTGGATATGCTGATCTTCCCAAGAAACAGAATATATGCGATAGGCTTGGGTTGTTTGTGTTTATGTTGATGTATTTAATAATATAATGGTTCAAAACCACAGCATTATTAAAGTGGAGGCCCCAAGTGGAGGAGTTCAAGTACCTTGGGGGTCTCGTCAACGAGTGAGGGAAGAAGAGAGCAGGAGATTGACAGACAGACTGGGGTTGCATCTGCAGTGATGCTGATGCTGTACTGGTCTGTTGTGGTGAAGAGAGAGCTGAGCTCTTACCGGTCCATCTACATCCCTAACCTAACCTATAGTCACGAGTACTGGATAGTCACCGAAAGAATGAGATCGTGGATACAAGTGGCAGAAATGATCTTCCTCCAAAGGGTGGCTGGGCTCTCCCTTAGTGATAGGGTGAGGTCTTCAGTCATTCGGGAGGGGTTCGGAGTAGAGCCGCTGCTCCTCCACATTGAAAGGAGCCAGTTGAGGTAGTTTGGACATCTGACTAGGATGCCTCCTGGGTGCCTCCGGGATGAGGTATTCCAGGCATGTCCTACTGGGAGGGGGCCCCAGGGCAGAACCAGGACAAGCTGGAGAGAATACATCTTTCGGCTCTCCTAGGAATGCCTCGGTGTTCCCCCAGATGAGCTGGAGGAAGTGGCTGGAAACAGGTAGGTCTTCTCTGCTTAAGCTGCTATCTCCATGACCCAGCCCTGGGTAAAGGATGGATAAATGGTTGGATGGATGGATGGTTCAACTTGCATCACATTTTGGTTGCAGAGATCAGGAGAGACAGACACCCAACACATTTGTATTTCAGATATGTAAATGTGTATGTAAATGTGTCAGAACCTTACAATATTACAGCAAAACTTTGACTGACATTGAAAGACCGCAATAAGACTCAGCTAAACTATGAACCATGGACCAATTATGATGAGACTTTAGTTCAAGTGCATTTACCATTTCTTCCTCATTACTGGGAATCAGAGGCAGCCCATTAACAATTCCTCATGAATAGAATCCTCTGCTCAACATGGTGCTCATTAAAACTGCATTGGGAAGGTGCCATTTTCACTTATTAGCTTAATTGCCAGGTCACTTAGATTGGACAGATGACAGTGAAGGTGTCTGTGCCAAAGGATATGTTTCAGTCAGCCACTGCTGCTACAGAGTATAAGTCATCAGCTGCTGAACATATTCATACGTCACATGCAGTATATGGACCAAATTAAGCCACGGACAAATTAAACATGCTTGCTCATAAATTAAAGGATGGGGAGGGGGGCATCTATATATCATTGGCATGGCAGTCATGAATCATTGTGAGGCTGGAACTCTTAACTTGGATCCTGTGCCAAGACGTGTAGGTTATTCTTTACCTAGTCTGACCTACTCTTCTTCCTTGGATGAACTGACTGCTTAGTTAACTGCAATTATCAGTCTTACTAACCTCAGATTGCATTACACTTTTCTGATTGCCCTGTTAAGCTACTTCCCCTAATTTTCATCAAAGAAATCCTGAAGAGCAAAGCAAAAATTACTTTGACCCTCTGATCCTCTAAAAGGGCAAATACTCTGTTTTGATATGTGCTTGTAGCCACTGTGTAATTCGATGGCAGTATCCACTTTTAGTGTCAACTTATTTCCAAGCTCAATGTCATCTGTTTTGCTTTGTGAACATACAATTAAAGATGTAAAGGGTATAATAATTCTGCAGCCAAGTTATAGTTTAAATGAGCAGAACAAGTGGACCCTAGCATGTTTGTTGATGCCAGATGGGCTGATTTGTGTATTTCTTAAACTGCTGATCTCCTGGGATTTTGACAAGCAGTGGTGTCTAAAGTTTACTCAGAATGGAAAAAAAAATGCACCCAGTGAACGGCAGAAATTTCTTGTTGATGAGAGAGGTCAGAGAATGGCCAGGGGCTACTGGAGCGTTCTGTGAGTGCTGGACATGTAGTGTGTGTGTGTGTGTGTGTGTGTTTATTCTACAGTTCTTATGCACTCTACTTCATAGACGGTGCCAGCAGCACCTTGTTATAACAGAATTTTTACCATGTCACACAATACAAACTCTATTTATTCCCCCATAGGCATTTTTGAAGAAGACACGTGTCAAATTTCTCAAAAATCAACAAATGTAAATTTCTTTTTCAGGTAGACTGTATCAATTTTGGATATAAAGCTAAAGTGTTACAATTAATTAGGCAAAATTAATTTGCACATTAATGTCCTTAAGCTATGTCAGTGCTTAACCATAATGTGCTTCCAGGCCAGCAGTCCATGTGCATGTCATGTTTGTAGAGGTTAGACATTCATTGTGGAGTGCTAGAGTGCAACAGGTGCTTTATACAAAGTATTGCAACTCTTAATAATAAATGCCTCATTTAAACTCAGAACTGCAAATACATCTTATATACATACATCATATACATCACATATATCTTATACATCACTTGATTCACAGTGATTGACATAATTAAAGCCTTGATAGAGTACAAGGCTCCAGAACATGCACACAATGACCATATCATGCATTCCTGTAGTTGAAAAATAAAAATCAATAATGAAAATTATTTCTATTCACTGAAGCCAGACTTTGACACTGAAGACACAAATAAGACAATTCACTCAAGACTATTTCTGCCACAATAACAGGAGCTTCAGTAATCGAAGCTTCCGGTATTCTTGAGACTTAGTTTAATTCTGCGGCTAAATGTTATTGCTCCAAGCACATCCTTTAATGTGGCTCTGAAAACATCAAAGTGTTACCTTGCATGCTCTGAAACCAAGCACACATTTCTCAGTTTACTCACTTAGTCTCCCCATCACATGCACAATGATATTCATCTGATTAAGAATATGGAAGGCCTTTTAAAGATAATCTATTTTTATTTGAATCTGAAAGAGAGTGACATTTAAAAGAAAACCACATAAAAAGCACTTAAAAGTGGACTCAACTGTCTTGAAGACAGGTAGACTGATTAAACATCCGAATATTAAACTGAGGTCATACACTGCAACAAAGAATTCATGAGGAATAAGAAAATATTCTACATCTTGTACCTTATCAAAAGAAATGTGCTAAATGACTTTGCATTAATTTTATAATACATATATCTGAAAAACCTAAACTGTACAACTCTGAACACAAAGTAAGAGGGCAACTTTGTTGCTTTGGCAGTAACAACAAAGAAATCACAGGTGTTATGCTCAATGCTCTCTTAAACCTGTATGATGACTCTCCAACAATATAAAAGGAAGGAAGTGAGAGGGTTGTGTACCATACTTCTCAGGTGAACAGCTGGACTGTGGAATATTTGGCGGGCAGAAAGTATGAGGCACAGCTGGCTTTTAAGAGGAAGAGCTCCCCTGGAGCCTCTGGGAGGTCACAGCCTGCTAGGCCGTGAAGCGTTGCTCGGCAGGAGCCGTGTGTAAAGGCAGAAGGCCTGTGCCACTGTGTGCAGATGTTCCAACCCCCATCCCCTACCCCGCTCTGCTGGCTGCTTCAAAACACACACAACACACACACACAATGCAAAAACCTTGGTGCAGGGATGGTTTAACACACAAAGCAAACACTTAACACAGACACCTTTACTGAAACACACACACACACACACACATTCATACATACACACACATACATCTACTCTCCATATCTTGTCTGCAACAACCACATCACTTTCTTGTATCCTCCATAGCAACAAGCACCACCTCAGTGCTTCTGAGAGGTACTGCTGGAAACAATAAAGTATGTCTAAATGAGCTCTCCAAGGTCTGAAACACATAATCAAATGTAGGAAGGTGCCCCTCAAATGCAGCAGCAAACTGCTCCTCTTCACTTCATAACAGTGCAGCTTCTATTCATTACCCAGAGGAAAAGCAGAGTTATAGGACAAAGTAAAGATAAAAAAAAAAGCTCAAGGCTCCAACCTTCGCACACCTCAGTATTATACCTTGTTATGTATGTCTTTCACACTGTGCCACATAGCATTCTGCAACAAACACAATCAACAGAAAAATTAAAATGCTTTTCTTTAATTCCTGTGCTGTGCGCATTTATCAACCTGTGTGCACCTCAGTGATCCAAGATGCATCACTGAGGTCCATGTCAAACTTTGCCAGTGTTTGTGGTATGGTTATGAAAATTAAAAAAAAAAAAAAAAACTTCTTTGAATAATGTCAATCAAAGGGATGGGAGATTAAAGAAGATTTATCTCAGGTGGAGCATGTAGCATGGGAGATGGCACCATAGGATAGGTACAGACATCAGACACCAACATCAGCAGTCTCCTGGCAGTGATGAACAGAGAAAAAGACAGAATGAGTGGCAGGTCCTAGTGAGGGACAGCACTCACTCTGCAATCTCCTCCTCACCGTCTGTCCAGCCCGACAAACCCTTGCAAACCCAGGAGACAAATCCTGCTGCTGACACCAATGGACAAGCACATCTGGCAACTAAAGTCCGCCAGGGTCTACAATGAGAGGCCCAATCAGCCACTTGATATTCAGTATGCCAGCTTATTCTCTCAATGGGATGTCGGAGACTGAAGGAAAGAGTGCAGAATCAAGAGGAGGGCAACCTTTTAACAGAAGATTAAATATTAATCAGCCTGATCGCATATCACCATAACTGCATTCGGCCATTGATATTCAACTGGTCATAAGGCCTTAATATGAAGAGATTACAGTGAGATCAACAATAGAAGAATAAAAGGTTAAAGGGGCAGCCACACAGTCAGAGATCTGCAGCTACATGGCAACCAGAGACCACAGAAAGCCAGTGAAATTCGGCAACTGAAAGCAAAGACGGGAAATAACCGCTGGCAACACGAAGTCAAACATTTCTCAGCTTCAATGTGAGCGACTGAAGCAACCAGTCAGAGCGAAGGACATTGCTGGTTCACATCTGACAGGGTGGTAAACATGTTAGAGTGTTACCCAGGCAACCGGAGCCTTGAATGTCTGCTAGCGACTGATTGTCAGCAACAAAACGATGTGCGATGAGCGAGTTGCTTCCAATGTGAAAGATGACAACAGAGACATGACTATTAACACTTCAGTGGAATATTTTTTACCTAGAATTCTCAAATTTTGGCTTCTTTGTTTAAAATATCATCTCATCAGCATCTGTAAACTGTAAACACTGAAGTGTAGAATCATAGCAGTGATAGTTGTTTATAATGTTAAAACCTGCACCCATATGACGGCAGTTGTCGTTTTATATGTGTTGTTAGTTCTATTGCCCTTTCATTAATTATGTACTAGAAACTGGCCAAAGGCTATATTGTTATCTACAGTGAAAATTAAATATTGAAGCTCCAGCTTTCACCCCAGATTTCATTGTGTTAACAAATATGTTTTGTTTGCAAAACAATTTGAATTTAATAATTCATCAAAAGTGGGGGAGGCCATTATCATTCAGTATGAGCCCTGTGCGGGGCTCCAGATGTCAGGGATCATGTCTTGGTACTGACAATACATGCAAAGTCTGTGCCCTCTTTTATACATTATTGAAAGCAAATTCTGGAGATGGGGTTAGACATGGGCACAGAAACTGATACATAACATGTATAGAGGTGACCTGAGACGGTCTGTCAGGGAAAAAAATCGTGACAAAACTACAAAGACATATTTACACCCACATTCTGTGTGATCAGTCCACTCATTTGGGACTATACAAAGCTTTGCTTTTACTGAAAGGGGATTCAAATACAGAACAAGTTTTTTTTTAATGTTTTTATGTAATGTTAACAATATTAATAATAATGTTACATGTTAAGTATAAGCTTTCCATTGTGATTTTTTCTTTTTTTTCCTGCCTTAAAGTCACCATGAGTTCTGGCTGTTTAAAGGTTAAAAACCCATAGGTCCAGAAATCCAAGGTAGAGAGAGATCATAGCGTCCCAGCGGGCTATACCATTAGTCACCAGCCTCATGTTGGTCATAAATCTAACACAGCAGAATCCTGACTCCGCCTGGGAACATGAATGCAATCCTTAAAACTGAAATTATTCTTTATTTGTCATTATGGGCTGAAAGGAAAGTGAAAACTGTGGCGATTACAGCTTTAACCTGGAACATCCAAACCTTATTGACCACTCTGTCAGCCTTCGGTAACAAAGCTTGACTTGACATTCTGTTAGCAGCAGTGCGGGGGCTGCTGAATAGAAGGGAAGTGGTGGTTGATAGGCGTGACGGAGAAGAGAAAGAGAGAGAGACAGGGGACGCCTGTTTGGGATTTACAGCAGCGGCGTGCTCACCTAGCAGCTGACCGTACTGCTTCACAGGTCAGCCGCTCTAACCGGACTCCATTAATACGCCAGTCCACCTTGTGGCACACTTTATGCTCCAATGCATCCGCTGCCTTAGGGACAACTTCACTGGCACTTTACTCTAGAACAGAGTAAGAAAGAGGGGAGCTCTGGTATCCAGGAACAAAGAAACCCCTTGAAAATAGAAAGGGGTAAAAGAAAAGTCACACAGAAAGTTTGAAGAGTAGATGCCATTTCCTATGTACTTTATTATATAGAACTGTATATATGTGATGAACTTTGCATGCTTGAGCTCGCACTTATAGAGAACTCAGTTTTAAAGGTCAAAGAGTTTTTTTGTTGTTTTTTTTTTTTTTTATCTTGCCTTAAAGTTGACTCAGGTTCATCTGATATACCAGGGTTTACTTTTTTGGCCCAGTACCCTGAAGCACGCTTTAGGGATGGGCATGGACATCATAGTATAAATGTGTTTTATGGCCAAGCAGCTGCCGGGTGCAGGCTGTTTTTTATGCTTTCTGGCCGAGTACAACATGGCCACCTGCTTGGTGTAAAAACTCTCACTGCTATGCTGAGCTTAATGGGCACGTTCTGCAACGAAACAAAGATATACAAGGACATGTGCGAGGAAAGCTTCCTGCTGCATATGGTGTGCACTTAAGCAATTCATTGGTGTCATAAGCATCAGAGGGCGCAAATCCTTGGCTCTTTGTGGATTCCAGAGCTCAGTGGGACGTAGGGGATACTGCCTGGTCTGTAAACCCACTGATGAATTACTTTCCCCCACAAGTCTATGTTTCCCTTAGTTGGAAGTATACATATCACTCATCTGACAACTCTTTTTTTTCCTAAGCTCTAGAAAGCTGATGAGACACTGTATGGAGGTAGTGCAAATAGGTGGGGAATCACAGATGATCACCCCCAGGATTCACAGAAGAGAGTGTGTTTTTGAGCTGTGGAGGGAGGTGAGTGGCACTCAACCACCTGGTCTTCTGATAAACAAGTTCATGTATGAGGAAGAGCGAAAATGATTATTAGAAGGATTTCAGAGTGTCATCCCTCCCTCTCTCCTGCTATCTTGCTTTCACTGCGAGCAGCAGAACAAAATTACTTCCCGCCAGTGAATAATAAGGAAGTTTATGAAACGTGACGAGTGCAGCGGCGCTCTACATGAAATACCAATGAGGGAGGCGCCCCAGCGTAGCAAATGCTACATCCTAATATCAACAGTCACCTTGTGTTACTCCCACTGCTCTCCAGAAGGGCACATCACAGAGTAGGAGCACACAGCATAATATGGTGACACCAAAAATCCCAGCGTTGGCATGCAGGCCCATGCAGGTGAATGTGCACATTGCAGACAACATGCCACCACACCACCACAGCAGACTGGCACCAGGACAAGGGTGGCTGCCATTGTCACCTGTGCGCTGACATGCTGTGTGGCATATTCAGTCACAGATGGGGGTCATAGGAAGTGTGTGCATGACTCAGATGCAGTTGTCACTCAGTGTTTGACTAAGTGAGTCAACTTGGTGTGACAAACTTGAATCAGTGTGTGAAAATGAAACTAATGTATAAATAATTACCAGAAAACAATTGACAGTTGTGATTTTTTATCATAATATGCACAATACAGACCTCTGGTGACCCTTGATGCCATTATTTGTGGCACGTGAGCACAAGAGTACTGTTACAGTAGTAACCCAAGGCTAGCTGCCCAATAGCAGCTAGCCTTGGGTTTTGTTTCAGATGATTATTGACTTTTCTTGTGTTCTTTTGCACAGTTTTTTTCTTTTTTTTTGTGTGTGTGTAATTTTTTTGTGCCCCACACAAAACCGTCCTGATCAGCCTTGATGTCTGGTGAACACTAAAATTAAATTACACAATTCCTGCCTTCAAGTGTGCGTCTTCCACCACGCCTCAAGCCCACTTACAAGTACATTTCTAGTACACTGACTATTCATGTCATGCTATGATATAGTTGCACAGAACAAGACCAAGAGAGCGCTTCTCTTCAATTTAAACTCCCTTGTTGTAGCCGTAAAGCTTCTCAGTGTTAACAAATACAGCTGTTAAGCTGTTAAGAAATCTAAAAAAACCACTAGTGTTTAAAAAAAAACTATAACCTGTCAAAACAATTACAATTGAATGAAAAAAAACTGTAAGTCTTTTATGCATACATTTTGCCTTTAGCCATATGTTGGCTCACTAAACTGACAGTCATCAAAACTTTGAGAATCCCTGGTGTAGTTCATCAAGAACAAACAAATATTTTCTTTTTCCACTTTGCCAAATTATAGGATTGACAGGTTGTCACAGTTTTGTAGCACTTTTAACTGAATGCCTTTGTGCAGGGCTCATTGTGATATTAGTTTCAACCATATGGCTAAGACCCAAATTTGTGTTGTGGATGATTTCTGTTTACAATCTTGACTCAGACCAAAACAAACAGTATGGATCCTTGAGGTCGAGCACACTGATCAATGCATGTTCTTCCACAGTTTCTCTACCTAGATTTAAAAATATTCATTGTTTGATTGTAAGTTTGTGAGACAGCGGTTTTCTCTTGTCTTTTGTTTGGCTGAAAATGACTTTTTTGTTGCCATATTTCCAGCCCCTGTCGATCATGGTACAGTGTGACTAAGGCAGTAATGTTCATGGTGATTATGGTGGTGGTAGAGGAGAATGAACTACACATACATTCTTTTCAGCTTATGTAATCAAAATGATCTTAAGAGCATTCTATAAATAAGGCTCAAGAGCCATACATTTTTCCATAATTTCATCAGTGGTGACACACTTCACAGAGCTGAGATTTTTTAAAAGATTTGTTAAATTAATTTATGTTCAAAATATTAATCACCTGGAACTCTACATGAATCATTAATGGGCTGAAGTTCTTAACTTCTCTTGTTTATGTAGCTTCAAAATTATATAAAATTTTTTGTGTTTTACATCATTTTCAAATAAATTCAATTCAGGTTTATTTATATAGCGCCAAATCACAACAGTCACCTCAAGGTGATTTATATTGTAAGATAAAAACCCTTCAATAATACAGAGAAAACCCCAACAATCAGACGACCCCCTATGAGCAAGCACTCGGCAATAGTGGGAAGGAAAAACTCCCTTTTAACAGGAAGAAACCTCTGGCAGAACCAGGCTCAGGGAGGGGCAGCCATCTGCTGCATCCGGTTGGGGTTGAGGGGAGGGAGACAGGACAGAAAAGGACAAAAAAATTTTTGTAGGTTTGTTTCCCATTTATAAAGCTGAGTGACAAAAGTTTGTTTGTTTTTGTCTTTGTGAGTGGGCACAACCTGGCCATCTTTTTCTGATGGCCATTCCCCTTGCTTGCAGGTCATCATTTTCCACTGGTCTACTTTGTTTGGCTGCACACTTTTAAACCTTTCAGTGCAAAATGAGTTGTTATATTTCAACTAGAGCATTATTAATAAACTTGGGTTAAAAATGCAAAGCTTAAAAAAACAGGCCTGAATGGAATGGCCTCTATTTTTTATGAGTGTGTGTGTGTGTGTGTGTTTGTATGTGTGCACGTGCGTGCATGTGTATTTATGTGCATGCATTTATGTTCGCATCCGTGGGGTCAACCCTTTTATCCTTGTCTTTCAGTGCTGAGTGCGTGAGTGTTTGTGTGTTTCTGCATTCTCCGCAGGGACTATTTCAGTTGAGGGCAAAGAACACAGAGAAACTTTGAAAGAGCTTTTATGTACTTTTGAGTGAAATGATCCTAAGAAAGGCTTTTTATAAAAATACTTTTATTCAGGCTTCCACATCCAGAAGGGCACTTACTCAATTACCAAGCTCCCTTCTTTCCTTTTTCTATCAATCCCGCCTCTATTCTTAGGCCTGTGTCTGCGTTGTGTGTGGAGGCACTGCTATGGGCAAAGAGCATGAGCTTAGTAGTAAGCTATGTAGGGCATGTCAGTGAGTATACAGTGAGTCAGTCATTTGAAACCACTCTTTGGCCATATTGTAACTTCAAGATCACGCAGCCAGAAAAAAGACAACATATTTGATTACTAATCTTGGTCTTGTTGGCTATTTTTAAAGCAAGGGTTTAATGGACTCATATCTTTTACTTTACTTTTAAAAGAAATCCTTTGATGTAAAACACTGGCTGTAGTAAAATATGGCATGTACAGATAAGGCTGATACTGTATGACAAGCCAACTGAATAAGAGGTAAACTCATTCTGTCGCCCTCACTTTCGCATCTCAGCTCTCTTTTAACTGCAGCCTTGTCACTCAGTAGCCTGAAAGGCAAGACCTCATAGAGGTTTGACAGATAAAAGTCTCCTCACTTCATTGCTGTTTGACATTTTTACCTCCAAGAAAAGTTTCGGCACTTCTCCTCCCTTTCTTTTTCTCCTTCCATCTCATAAACACACACACACGCACATCTCGATGTGAGTCCATCTTCTCTCCTCCTGTCCATCTGCCTGGCAAAATGGGGCCTCAGACAAAGGAGACGCAGGCTAACTCAGTGATCTGAATCAAATGGCAAGAAGGGGAGGGTAGCAGAGGAAAAGAGGAGTGATGGGTGTCAGGGAGGGAGCACTGGAGATGTGGGAGACAGAAGGGTTGGATGGTGAAGAGAGGCATGAGGGGCTAGATGTGAATTTTTTCTGACAGGTTGAAGTCTCCTCTGAGCTGACCCTCTCCCTGCTGGGAGACATGTCTCCTGAGTGGGGTGAGGCAGGAAGGAAAGAAGAAGACATACAGTAAGGTGAAGCAATGAACTGTGATCATGGAAATGCCATGCTGAATGCAGGAGTACCAGCAGTTATCATCTCTGAGCATACAGTATAATAATTTGATCCACTGCAAAGCACAAACTCCTGCAAGAATATGTTGGTATTAAATTTCCCAGTTTAGGTATATTCTGCCATCACTCAATGTCAGGTAACATTGTTGGACATAGTGCTACTATCCTACAATTGAAGTCTAGTGAGACAAAAGATACATCTGCTGTCTAGGTCATTTTACATTTTCATGTACTAAGAACAAACAAACAAACAAACAAACAAAAACGAAATGTATTGATTTATAAGTAGTAAAACTACAGAACTCCAGCAAGGCAAACTGCAGAAATACAGTGATAAGTGACGTCCAGTGACCCCAAGGCCAAGAAAACAAAGAAAGAAAGAAAAAAAAAACAAGATATAGAGGGCAGATCTGGGGAGAATGCTTGTACATCTGCAGGTGAACAATGGAAAAGTGAAAAATATGTTACAGTCAGATAGTTGGAGGCCTTCATACATCTGATTTTGAGTGCTGAGTAAGTCAAAGAAGAGAGCAGACAGTATAGACATTATTGCATGGAAGCCAGTTCATTATACGGTTCAGGAAATTAATCGCTCAGCGCAAAATTCATTTGTTTTTCTCAAAAATGCCAAAACATGCTATTTTCTATTTTATGTTAGTTTAATATCTTTGTAAATTGAAGAATTTTTGAAGTGCTGGCCAAACAAAACAAGCAGCTGAACACATCACCTTGGCCTTTAAAGTTGTTGATAAAGAAAATAATCTTCAGCTACAGCTCTTATTCAGTCAAAGCAGCTCTGTCAAACCGTTCTTAAGCACAGTGGTCACAGTGGTTCACCCATAGACTGTATATAAAAGACAGACATAGTTATGGGACATCATCCATTGGTTTGTGGATTCTTATTTTGAAGTCCTCACTAAAGCTTTATGGCCATCAACTGTTTTTTTCTTTTGGAGGCAGAAGTTAACATATATAGACAAGAGGATGGAGTTATCAGCTTACATTAGCAAACTTGGTTAGCAAGTTGATCTATGCAAACATAGGATTTATGGGTACATCTTAAGCACACAGATATCAGCTAATTAGTGCTAAGCACTAATAAAATACTAGAATTACACTCACCAAAACTGGAGCACAGACTTCTTGAATTGGTTATAGTACCATTAACCACACAGCAATCTATATCATTCCTCAAAGAATTGCATTAAAAATGCTCTGAAAGGCACTGACACCATAAAAGCAGATCAGAGGTCCAACAGTGATATAAAACTACCTGTGTTGGCATCCACCTGTCACTGCAGTTCTTTAGGACTGAAACAAAATAATTTTGAAATTTAAATAATTAAAACAAAATCTGTATTCTACTTATTGGAGTCCCTTTGATGCAGCATACTGTAATAAAGTTTTATTTTAACTTTGATTTTATCTGTTCAGAGTTTTGATGTGCTGGATCCAGAACACAGGATGTCACCTCATAACTTTGTATGAACATTTCTCAGAGGTTTTTATGGTGAAATTTTTTTTCAGTGCTTCTATCATACGACACACAGTTTTCCACAAGTTTCTTCAATTATGGACCCATAAAGCATGAACAGTAGTTTTCTTTTCAGCCAAGAGCATACGAAAAATTATTCCTGCCAGATTATTACCCTGATTTCCCCTAGGCTCCACACACATATGAACAGAATTAGGTAATATAATCACACAGCTTTTAAAGTCTTTCTGATTGTTAGTGGATTAACTGAATCAATTTCTGATAATGAAGGGAGTTATTGGGATTGTGGAGTTTTAAACGCTCAGAAAAATGTATTCACTGCTTAACAGCCCTTCCAATTGATGTAGTAAAAATGCTTTTTAGGCTATCATGTTACATAATGAATTCAGAAGTTGTAGCAACACAGTTTAGCCACTATGTCAAATTATACTTCTCAACTATATATACTTTATATAAAAGATACATGTAGCCTCTGATTCTGAGAAGCAAAGCCTTTGCAGAAGTACCTTAAAACTGCTTTATTCCTCAAAGCCAGCAGAGGGTGACACTCAAGATTATAAACAAACATCAGTATAAAACTGGGAAAATCAGCCTATTTCTCACTTGCTTTATTAACTTAATAAACATTGTCCTGAATATTTTTTGCTCTCAGTCTCTGATTTTAAGCCTTATTCAGCATAAAATGATATTCATTTGAAAAAAATATGGTCACATTTAAAGTGAAATACAAAAATCAGGGCACTGGTATAAGTACACAGTGCACTCCGTTACTTAGTCAGCTCCACCTCCACCACAGCTGGTTCAGTATTCGGCTGTATTCAAAGACACTCGAAGGAGACAGCTGTTCAGTTTTCTCGATAAGTAGGACTAACTTTTTATCCTAATCTTGTTATTCACCAGCATCACAATTACTGTCACAGTCAATAACGGGTGCATTTTGTTAATCAAAGTATCTAGTTTACAGTAGAACTCCTGTTAGCTGTCGCTCTTTCATCTAAACATGGTTATGTTTGGATTTTAACAAGTAGTTCACATATCAATATGCAGTCTATGCTCACGTAGCAAAACAGTGGGTAGAGACAAAGTATCACTTGCTTAATCTTTTGAAAATCTTTTTTATATTTAAGTTTAGCTTCTAAACAGTGCCGGCAGCTGATGATTGCAGACAATAGCACATCCATCCCTCTAAGCCAGAAGAAAATAGGCACAGTAAAGTAAACTGTGATTACAAGAATACTGCTATCTTTTCTTAAAATGCATTTTTTGATGCAGCATTGCTGTGATGGTCACATTAACTGTAATTCTTAAATTCAAATGACACTGAGCTGTTAATGGCACACACACCAAGACAAATCTGCAGTGCTGCTCAAGTAGCAAAGAACCAAAACAGGCCTATATGTAGAGTTGTTCTTTTCAAAAATGGCACACACCTGCAGAACATTAGACGAGTAAATTCTTTTACGGACAAATTTATTGAGACATCCATTCACCCTGGACATACACATAGATGCATTTTATCAAAGTGTCATGGTTAAGCGCAAAGTGCTGCTTGAATAAGATTTCTCCTCAGACAGAATTAGCTCAGGTAAGGAGGGAATCGTTACTGCCTGCTTTGTCTCATCTCCATAATGTTTGCATATTCCATTAGGTGGAAATGCAAAATGAAACATAATTATGTTGTATTCCCGCTGACAACTGATCTGTCACAGAGTGCATTAGAAACACGACTGTGTATAGCGTGAAGAAAGAAGGTGGCGAGAAAAAAGAACTTGTGTGGGCCTGGCTCATCTCTCAGAGTCTGACAAGGCTACTTACCTGGAGGTTGCAAAAAAAACAGGATAAAATAAATAAGTAATACCTGTCACATCCACACAACTATACCCCTAAGCTCATTAGACAAACGCACTTCTAGTATCTTATTTCCAGTTCTACCGCCCCGGCCATGACACATCTCTCAGCCTCGTACAAAGCGCAATTACACCAGACTAGACAAATATAGCAAGGGGGTATAATAATTCTGAATCACCTCAAAAGTCAAGAAGATAAAAAAGCTGTCCTTCTTATAGTTGCAGTGCTGGTGCCTTGTAAGGAACTAGGTTGGCCTCCTTCAGCACTTGCAGCCAAGTACAAATTAACCTCCCTAGATGAACAATAAACCTAATTAGAGTTGTGTTCTGCAGCACACATCTCTAAACACAGATCACAGCTTGTTGAGAGATGAATCTCCATCTGTCTGGCTGCATACTGGGAGGAGAAGAGGCTCAGAGAAGATAAGTCCCAAGATTCGTAGAAAGAAGCATTGTGTACTTCTGTGTGAGGGTGCGTGTGCACACGAGGAGCAAGAGAGAGGTCCTTGTGACCACAGGTTTACTTACCCATGTCAGCCCTTATTTTATGGTGTCATGCTACAGCTGGAAAGTGTGACATGGCACATGCAGGGAGAACACACCATTACATGTGAGCAGTCTTGGTGGTAGTTGGTGGGCTGTAAAGCAAAGGGTTAGGACAGGAGCAGCTCTGCCCTGCAATTTGACACTCACTAGTGGGACTCATATAGACTGACAGAAACTGATCACGTGGGAACACATGGAGAGTCATTGCAGATATGCATACAGTTTATTTTTCCATAAATTGTTACTCTAAAATAAAACATCACTTTGTTATTAACTTTAAACTCAGATTGCCTGTAACAGAATTACATTGCTTATTTTTTTGACTGTCCATAAAAGAGAAATTCCAAAGAAAATGTTTCCCTGGTTAACAAATTAAAATTCTTTAGTATCAAATAATAAACAAATTATTGGATTTTCTGCCCTGATTTTCCCTGTTGTCTAACATAGGCGGAGATAAGTTGAAGTCACAGTGGAGAAAAAGGTCTGAAAAATGATTAAAATGATAAAAATTTCTTCAAATGTGTTTTCAGACTCTAGTAATTTCCCTAAGCTGCCATTAGACATGACAGCATTATCACTTTGCCTTTGACACTGTGCAAGATAAAGCAGTGAGGACACCAAGGTCCAAATATGTTGCTTTTATAGGTAGGAGCTGTCTCATTTATCATGTACCAACACCTAGAGCTCTCTGTAAGCTCTGTCCATAAGTCAGAGGGGCAGGTATCGTCCGCCATGCTATAAAATGAACTGAAGATGTAATTTTAGACCTGAGTATATGGCAAAACAAAAGGTGAAGACTTGATAAAGAAATATTTGTGATGTGTGAATTAAAAAAAGCCTATTGGCAAAGGAATAAGAGACAAAGTACCTCTCAGAAATCAGTTTATATAACAAAGTGGTTATTATTTAGTATCATATTCCATTACAGAGTTTATGGAAGGACAGTGTGCATAACCATTTTGTTTTTTCATGTTCCTAAGGATACAAATAAACTTAAAATGTTACAAATATAAATGTTTCTTAAGACAATAAAACATACTCAGTGACAACAAGAAAGGTAGGCAGGGATATGGCAGCTTACACACCATGGTTGGACAGGGTTTGTCAACAGTTATGAACATTGTTTGTTGATTCAGCCACAATTGTTCTTCCACAAATCAATAGTAAGCGCTAACAAAGTCGGAAAGAACTGGATATGTGGCAGCTGGGAACTATTTACCAAAAGAAATGCTTTGCAAATAGTTCACTCTGTTAGTGGCAATGTTGTATTTACGAATCTTAAACAAATCTTTCTCCGCCTGAGCAGAATAACTTGTGAGGTAAAGTGCACAATCAGTGAGTGTAAGTAACATTTCAAACTTTCCTTCTAACTTTTAATTTAATAACTTGCCACTGCACAGAGAAATGGCACCTTTACCTTCATACCCCTGCCTCCTCATTCTTACAATTACAATGAGAACAACTCATATCATCAGCTAAGGTTCGTTAGTTACAAACAAAAAGATGATGGGCTGATATGCTGATTTTTACAATAATATGGCAGACCAATTCAGGTTCACTGTCCTTGGACTCTCGCTATTTTTCTAGAAAAACACATTATTCGGAATATTCTACAAGACGGGATGGGGAGAAATACATCAATCACTCACAGGGACAATGGGAATGTTGTCATTGTAGAAGTTTCTCTTACAATTGAAATAATTTTAAGTTTCATGTTTTCACCCATTGCTTTTCAGCCATTTGGTCTGCTGATGGCAATAATGCCTTATGATTTATGCTGCTGTCTTCCCCTTCAGTTTTGTGTTGCATCATTCAAAAACCAATATGTATTCAAGGTGAATATTGTTAAGGAGAAAAAGCATGATCTGGAACTTCTACAATGGCAAACATCGTAGCTCTTAGTACGTTGCACATCAGAATCATTACAAAAAGATTTTTAAATTACATCTTTAAAAAGATGTTTGAGTGTTTTACATAAGAAATAACACTTGACTATCATAATAACATCAAATTTCCTACTCTGAATGACTTAATTGGATCAATGTTAAAATAAAAGTTACATTTTTAAAAAAGCTTTTGTCTGTACAATCTTTTTCATAGTTTGAAAAAAAAAAAGTAAAACAAACACTTGGCAAATGTGAAAGAAAGTTCTTCAAAATTAGCAAAAACTTTTCAGTCAAACTTTTTAAGAAAAAGATACCGTTACTGCTAACCACAAACCACTGAGTGTTTTAGCATATACAGTATCCAATCATAAAGGGGGAAAAGCACTAAATATCACTATAGATAGTGGTGTTGATGGAAAACTGATAAAACAATGGCCGTTATTAATTGCTTGAAACTGTGCAGAGGGCAAAGGGCAAGTAAGAAAAAATCACTGCAATCTCTGCTGTGTGCAACACATCTTTTAAACTCCTATCAATGCAGAATCCCCTACACAGAAACCTCATTCTCTATGCTTTCTCTGTATGACTGCTCAAACCTTATATTCAGAGGAGAATTATTGTCTTCTTAAATATGCAGACTTCTCAGAGTATTGTGGGTGCACCTTGAGCCGAGATGATGTGTAAAATTGCATTTTTAGAAGCACGCAGGCTGGGAGAGGAGGCATCATGAAACAGACACATCATAAGCTGCACTGGCAGATTGTTTAAATGAAAAAAATCTCCATCTATTCAGCCCAGGAGTCAAGCACATGGAATCCTATTTTGCCTGAGTTCCTGTTCCGATTACTGAGCTGGCATGGTGCACACAGACACTTGCCCCAAACAGAAACACATAGACACAAAGCCTACAGCTGAGTTCTGTTATTAGTATGGTAACCTGTCTTAAGGTAAATGATTGCTTAGGCCTTTAGTGCTGGGGAATTGGAGGGAGTTAGGAGACTCACTTGCTAAGACAAGGATCATCTTGTCTACTGTGCCCCTCAGTTGATAACTCTGCTTGTGCCCAGTCTCCATGTGGATTCAGTGGTTGTTTTTAGTAGCATCTGCTTACAGTTTAGGGAAGTAAGGGAACAGGGCCGCCCTAAGCATGAATACATGAATACATAGATCACGTGAAACTGTGTGACAGTGGGCCCATACAGAGAAACAAGCTCACAGCAAAGTTTCAACTATCATGTACACAAACACCAAGCACCAGGTGATTGTTTAGAGGAAGTTTCTCCAGGTAGAAGAAATACACAATATACCTCTTTGTGATTTTAAAACCCTGTAGTTTTTGCCCCATACATTCTCTCAGTTGAATTGGAATGTTTTTTAACCTACAAACAGTTTTATATTTTTATTTAAATTCATGACATCTGAGATTTTGTTGTACTGTACAAATTGCACTTTTTAATATCTAATTTTTTTGGTTAGGTTTGGTAAAAGGTCCAAAAAACAGACCATTTCACAAAGTTAACCACATGCCAAAATACAAACTTCTCCCATCTGGAGCAAGTATCTCCTCAATTTTTTTTTTTTTTTGTGTTACCATAATGACAAGTCACACCACTTTCTTTCTGTAACAACCACAAGAGGTTGCTTACAAAAATAGCAGTCATTTTAACCCCGTTCAAAAATTTGCCATGTTTTTTTTTTCTTTTTTTGGGGGGTGAGGCTGGGCTATTAATATGTTTCTTCATGGAGATTCAAATTTTTTCCTACAAAGCTTGCTTAACTGAGTTTTTGAAAACCCAAATGAAGGAAAAATATCTACTGAAAATCTTGTGTGGGAGTGCAGCAAACTTTTTACTACTAGTCTCCAGATAGATTCATTTATGGTCTGTGTTTTTATTATACTTAAGGGAACAATAAACAGAATAAAATATATTAATAATAAAAATAATAGTAATACTGTCGTATAAGCATGTCTTCCTCGCTGAAAACCTGTGTGATCACAGGGAAGGTCAAAAGGTTGATGTTAGTTCCTCCAGGCAGTTAGATGCATTTAAAAATGTGTCAGTCTCTCATGTTAAAAGCAAAAGCGACCTTGGGACAGATCAGCACCCAAAGGCAATGTTAGATATTACACAACTAAAAATAAAATGCCTCTTGTCAAAATGGAGATTACAGTTTCAAAATCCATGAGTCACATGCTCTGAAATATTGGTACAGACAGGGGCCAGCTCTTGTGGCTTTGTGGGATATGCAATGAACTGATTTATGGAGACGACTCCTAAAATTTACCAGTGAAAACTGTCTTGATGTTGGTTGAAGGAGGTACTGGCAGAATGAAATTTTAAACAACTACTCCCTCTTCGATAAAAGCTTGGTGAGCTGTTTAAGAAAACATCAGCAGGTTGAAGGCTTGCCAACACGGTGTTAAATCCCTGTTTTCCATTTAGAGGACAGCTGCCCCGCTGCCTGTTTGCAAAATAAAGGGTGTGTGGTACGTTCATGGGAATGAACTACTCTGCAGTCCTTCTTGGCATTATTTCTTTCTTCAATACACTGCAATGTTCAATACATGTTTCGCGTCAAAACTGACTGTGAAGTATTTTGATTACAGAAGGATTAAAGTAGAAGGCTTAGACTTGCAAGAATGAAAATGCATTTTCAAACAATGAAAACATTTCATTTCTCTGCAGTAGCCTTAAAATGTATTGTTTTTAATATTAAACCAGCTAGAGAGGACACAAACATTTAAAGTGATGAGCAATTATTGAATAAATATGTAAGGCGTCTGATGAACTGGATGAAAATTAAATGCCAGATTCTTCAGTTCTGTGTAGCTTCTTTAGGCTTTTTTATTCTGTACTTGGTGCTGTGTGTATGTGGGATTCCTTTGAGTTTGTTTATGCGCCACAGTAAGGGGTGGTCTGTCCCTCCTTCAGATGTCTTCCAGGTCTCCTCCTCGCAGCCCTCTTTGGCACTTATCTAGCGTCTTATGGTAGGCGCGGGTGATCATCGTGCTTGGTGATTTGCGTTGTGGCGTGAGCGAGATCTTTCCAGGACTGCACGACGGTTGTCTGATTAAAAAAAAGGAAGACAACGAATAAAAATACAGAGTGTGAGAATGAGAAAGAACATGAAAGTGATGGTACATTGATTCATACTAGCACAGGAGCTCAACTATATCAAAGACTGTATAGAAAAACTAAAGAGGGCAAAAAAACAAAAAGAAGAAGACAGAGGAGACAGAGGAAAAATGACATGAAGAAAATCCAGGCTGATTGAGAGCAGAGCAGCAGGGAAGGAGGGAGAAACAGAAGAAGCTGCTGGAGTGGAGGTGCTTGTCTCTGGTGTCATAGTAACTCCATTTAGCTCCAGATCCAGACTTCCACTCAAGAGCCTCTCAACTATTCTCTCATCAGATGTAGCATATGCACACTAGACAAAGTAAATGCACGCATTCAGGTACACACAAAAACTAATAACACTACAAAAATAATATACATATGGGCTTTCTCCATTAGACCTGGTCGAAGCGCTTTCAAGTCAGTGTGCTGTGTCCATGATGACACGTTTCCACTGTAGCCTCCCTGCAGGGGACAGCTGCACTGCAACAAGCTGCTGCGGCAGTGATAGCAGAGCTGCCCATGGCCAACCTATGTCGGTGTCCCCTTCGTCTTCAGTGGCTAAAGTGGCTTGAGACTAGAGAGGCATCTCTTGGTATTCAGCTGTCAGTACTTTTGCAACTTCTACCTGAACTCTGGAGTTCTTAGTCGGAGTTATGTGGTTCATTCAGATGTCAGCCTTGTATTCCTGTTAACTGGATATTTTCAACTGTAAAAAAGCAGAGGCGATAGAGCCTTTTCTGTGGTGGCCCCTACTCTTTGGAACAACCTACCTATTTACATAAGAGCGGCTGAGTCTCTTAATCATTTTAAAACACTTTTAAAAACTCTTTTGTTCTCGCTTGCTTTCGGGTCCAGTTGAGCAGACCCTGGTTTTTATTTTGCAATCACAGCTTTATCTATTTGTTGTACTGTCTATCTATTGTTGATTTAGTACTGTTATGTATAGTGTATGTTTCTGTACAACTTGTACAGCACGTTGGTCAACGAAGGTGGTTTAAATGTGCTTGATAAATAAACTTGACTTG
>VUQS01031610.1:0-24877 GCA_015108495.1 Heterochromis multidens | reverse complement strand
CCACCCCCCCACCCCCCCCTGGCGGATACAGCGCGCAACTACAGCTCCGCCTATTTTATAATACACCGAATCCACACCTACGTGATAAATATGTAAACTGCACATAAACGGAACATAAAATAAACGTTTATAGTGTAAATAATGAAGTAGATAATATATTTAATCTTTGTCTATTCTATACAAATAGCTACACATAGGCCAATGTGATTTATATATGTGTGCAAGCACTGTCCACATTTACAATTCAATACTTAAAAAGACATCAACGATTTTATTTAGTAAAATTTCAACAAAACGCATATTTAACTGAGGGTTGTTTATACCCTGCCCTCTGGTGGTCACAATGAGTAACTACATCGTTCGCGTTTGAATGTCTTATTTTGGAGGGAACTACGGGAAATGACCCTCTGCTTTTGTGTCTAACTTGATTACTCGCTGTGGCCACCAGAGGGCGCAAATACCGAAAAAAGACGTTAAAATCATTAAACCTTTTAAAAATATATTGATTGTAAATTACCAGAACGTGACCTGCTTAGTACAGAATGTTTTTAAAGCCATGTTTAGAAGGACTACAGAAAAAGAGAGATGTAATTACACAGTAACTTATTCTAAATATTATAAATTATGTCCAACGCAATGCTTTGCGGAAGATTGTGCGTTAAAAGTGTTCATCAAGCTGGATGTAATAGCACATACTTCCGGTTTAAACGTTCAAAATAAAGCAAAATTAGACCAACTACTAAAAAATAAAATAATAAAAATATAATAAATACAAAGTTTATGATTAGTATGAAAACTGCAGTGTAGTCCAGAGTGTGCACATTATATGTAGACTTATCAGAGACCACTGTTCAGATTCTTGAAAATCAGTTTTACAGGAAGAATCCAGCTGTTTAACCATCTTGGCTGCCTTTTTAATCTCCTGCTCCTCACTTCAGTCCAGCAGGTGACAGTAATGCACCTCTAAGCTTCTTCGCTAACCGCCAACAAACCTAAGAGTAAGAAAAAACTCGGACTTTTATGTAGAAAATAACTAACCGGAAGTTGGTTTCATTGCGTATAACTTGACCTTTTCTTCAGGTTGCAACGAGCGATGGTACTCTTTGTTAAGTAACGTGGTGGTAAATGTTGCTTTGAAACAAGATTTGCTTCATTAAATAGTCACTATCGCCGAGTCTGCCGACATTTGTTCTTACGAGTTAACGAAGCGGGTCGAACTTCGCTTGCGGGACTACTTAAATCGCAGTTTGCTGACGCTGGTGTGTTGGCTGCA
This sequence comes from Heterochromis multidens, assembly GCA_015108495.1. Lineage (NCBI taxonomy): Eukaryota > Metazoa > Chordata > Actinopteri > Cichliformes > Cichlidae > Heterochromis > Heterochromis multidens. The sequence continues at coordinate 23,604 of VUQS01031610.1, read as the reverse complement.
GTTCGAGGGGGGATGTCTCTTCACGGCAAAAGAAAAGAAATCTACAAATACGAAGCGCCATGGACGGTGTACGCCATGAACTGGAGCGTCCGTCCGGATAAGCGGTTCCGGCTGGCTCTCGGCAGCTTCGTGGAGGAATACAACAACAAGGTGCGCAGTGTGGTTTGGGCCGTCAGCAGCTAACGCTAATGCTAACTGCCCTAGCGTACAATAACAGTGTCCGATCTGTTGTTATTCACCAGTCAAATTAAAGCAACAACGGTGCGCGTATGTGTTCCAGCGCGCCTTCCGTTGTGTATCAGTGATAACATGCCTTAGTAACGCCACTATGAATGGATAATTCTAACTCCGACCCCCCCCCTGGGAACAGTCATTTGGTTCATTCCTGGTATTACAGGTCGTTTGTTTGACGTGACAGGTGATGTTTCTCCTCCTGCGCAGGTTCAGCTGGTGGGTCTAGAGGAGGAGAGCTCAGAGTTTGTCTGCAGGAACACATTTGACCACCCTTACCCCACCACCAAGATCATGTGGATCCCAGACACGAAGGGGGTCTATCCGGACCTGCTGGCCACCAGTGGGGACTACCTGCGCATCTGGAGGGTAAGAATACAGACACCTGTGAGGTGGGATTACATCAGGGATCGACCCTGAGGCCCTTCTGGTCTGCAGTGTTGACAGATGAGATCAGGCAGGAGTGTCCCTGGACTATGATGTTCAGAGATGACATGGTGATCTGTAGTGAGCAGGTGGACAGGTGTAACAGTGAACATGGAAGGAGCAGAGGTAGTGAAGGTAGAGTTTAAATAGCTGGGGTCAACCATCCAAAGCAATGGACAGTGCACAGAGAGGTGAAGAAGACAGTGTAGGCAGGGTGGAGTGGGTGGAGATGGATAGCAGTAAGAATGAAAGTGAAGGTTTACAGGATGGTAGTGAGACCTGCTCTGATGTGTGGTTTGGAGACAGTGGCACTGACAAAAAGGCAGGAGGCAGAGCTGGAGGTGTTAAGATTTTCACTGGGAGTGACCAAGATGGACAGGATTAGACATGAGTACAGCAGAGAGACAGCTCAGGCTGAGCGGTTTGGAGACAAAGTTAGAGGCAAGGCTGAGATGGTTTGGACATGTGCAGAGGAGGGATAGTGGATATATTGGACAAAGGATGCTGAATATGGAGCTGCCAGGCAGGAGGAAAAGAGGAAGACCACCGAGAAGATTCATGGATGAAGAGAAGGAGGACATGCAGAGAGTTGGTGTGACAGAGGAGGATGCTAGGGATAGGAGATGAAGACAGATGATTTGCTACGGCGACTCCTAAAAGGAGCAGCCGCTCGAAGAAGAAGAAAAACAGATCAAGAGGTCATCTCTATAACATGGCCTAATAGCTTAAAAAGTGATCATTAAATATTTTTAACATCTACTGATCAGTACCAGCCTGATTAAAAGAAACAGCTTGTGGGGCATAGAAGAACTTTCCATTAATCTAACTGGGGTGAAATTAATGCATAATTCTTCCTGTTAAAGTCTTGGCAGATAAAATGAGCAGATAATAAAAAAAAAAAAGTTAACTGGATAATTGGACAGCCAGTTGTGTTTAACAACTAAAAACAAGAAGAACCTTTGTTTAATAGATTTTGCATTTCTTTCTCTGCTATAGAGCTTCACTGTTGTTCAAAAAACTATTAATAACACATCAGTGAGCCACATTTTGCTCCTTTATTATGAACTCATGCTGTCCTGCTGCTGTAAATATGCACTCATAGAACAAATGCATGATTTAGTCCTCTTTAGTTGCTAAAAAAAAACACATCCAACATGCCTTTTTAAAACATGAAACCTCACATTTGTGCTTTGTTAACGATTTTAGAGTCTTTTTGGTCATTTATTTGGATGCTTTCACAACAAAAGTGAACAGTATTTCCAGCCTTATTTAACTTTACTCTTGTCTTTTTGTACTGCAGAAATACATGACCGCACTTGAAATGACTGAAAAGGAAACGTCTGTATCTGTCAATTATCAGTGACACTCATTTGTAGCCCCGACATAAACTGCTGTGTTTTGAGGATGAGATCAGTTTGTTTTGTGGCCGACCGGCAGCCGTGAATCGGTCACATTAGCTGGTAGCACTTGTTGTAAGAGGTCTTTCACTTGTATCACAGGTCAGCGACACAGAAACACGTCTTGAATGTTTGCTGAATAACAACAAGAACTCAGACTTCTGCGCTCCCCTCACCTCCTTCGACTGGAACGAAGTTGATCCCAATCTGCTGGGTAAGAAACCCAATATCTCATAAACTGCAAAGAGGCACTGAATTGAATTTAGTTTTTCTTTCTTTTCTGACATTTGAATTTATTACGCTGTGTTGCTTTTTCTGCAGGTACTTCCAGTATTGACACCACCTGCACAATCTGGGGATTGGAGACCGGTCAGGTGTTGGGACGAGTTAACCTGGTGTCTGGACACGTGAAGACCCAGCTGATTGCTCACGACAAAGAGGTGTGTGTGTGTTTATCTGCAGGCCAGAAATGATCCCTGCGTGTTTGTGTAAGCAGAAGAATATTTAATTTAATCCAGTCGTTTGTCGCTGCAGGTGTATGACATCGCGTTCAGCCGTGCAGGAGGTGGCAGAGACATGTTCGCCTCTGTTGGAGCTGATGGATCCGTCCGCATGTTTGACCTCCGACACCTCGAGCACAGCACCATCATCTATGAGGACCCCCAGCACCACCCGCTCCTTCGCCTCTGCTGGAACAAACAGGACCCCAACTACTTGGCCACGATGGCCATGGACGGCATGGAGGTCAGTTTGCTGCAGTAGCTGCAGTTCTCTGCACCTTTCTAGTATTAAGATTATTAATATTTTAATTACTGAAACACCTTTTGTTGTAGTAAGTATAAAAAAAAGTAACATTTAGATTTTTTTTGACATGTAATTATCAGTCTCACCACAAGTAGCTGCTCTAGAGCTTTCCCTTAAATTCCCTAGTAGAAAGAGATTCCCAGTGAAGAATCGTAGATGACTTTTAATCGGTTTTAAATAAATGATCAGTTTTAAAAATTTGTTTTAGATCTCTACAGTTCTGTGACATATGGCCAAACTTTATCTGTATGAGAAAAATTGTGTGGTGTTAAAAAGCCGCAGCTATAAATGGACATTGCCGTCATTTTTTTAAAAACTATTTTACTGTTATTGCATTTTATTTGAAATCTTTCTGTTTGCTAGGTGGTTATCCTGGATGTACGTGTGCCCTGCACTCCAGTGGCTCGGCTGAACAACCATCGCGCCTGTGTTAACGGCATCGCGTGGGCACCTCACTCCTCATGTCACATCTGCACCGCAGGTAAGCAGCTATTGTGTTTGGCCTGTTCAGTACCGTTGGTTCCTCCTGTGTATTTCTAGCTACTTTTTCGCTGCAGTTTTTGAATTTGTCAGTGAGAGAATAACAATCATCGCGTCAGTATAAAGAAGAATAATCATAGAATCGATAAAAGGACTCACAAATGTCAGTAAATTCCTGGAGGGAGATTGGAATCTATCAGAATGGACCTGGGGAAATGGTAAAGAAGTGGAAAAACTTGAGGGACAAATATGTTTGTCCCCCCAAAAAATTGACCACAACAAAAAAGCGGGGACCCAATAGGGAAAAAGGTCACAGCACTTTACTTGTTTCTATCAGCTGGCACCGCATATAAAACACTGGGACAAAGGTTTGTTGGACGAGGATTTGGGGCAAAATAGTGCATTGTTTATTTACAATTTATGCATCAGAAACTCTTCAGTAAACTACATTTTCATACGTAGTTTTGAGAGAGCTTTGCAGACTGTGAAGTTAAGATAACAAACATCGGAAATGTTGGAAAGAAAAAATAATTGCACAAACTATTCAATTTGTCTTGTAAATCATGACCTGTACAGAGTGTAATGATTTTATTTTTAACACCAAAACCCACATTTCTTTATTTAAAATAGGTTTGGGCACAAATATAAAAAGATATTTAACAAAAACAGCTCAGTGCCGTAGAAGAGCGTTGGGCGAGCCTTCTTTTTAAAGAAGATGGGCTTGCCTGCCCTTTTTGTGGGAAGTTGAACAACACTCTCGTTGTTGTCCACATGTAAGTGATAAAGTTAATGAAATCAGTCATAAAAAGCTTTGGACAGGCCAAACATTCAGTGTAGCAGTTATCCAGATGTTGTATTCGTTGCCCTAGAAAGCACAATAAAGATTCAGTTCATGAGAAGTTAAGATGATAACTCTGTTGCTATTATATCTTCTATAAAGTTATCATGCCCAGCCCTAGCATAATTATGTTGCAGGAAGCTCTTAGACAAGTGACTGTCAGCATCGCTATCTCTACATTTCCTGCTGCAGGAGTCTCTTGTTTTTAGTTTTTTAATTTTATTGTCCTCTTTTCTGTCTTCTCCTCCAAGCCGACGACCACCAGGCCCTGATCTGGGACATCCAGCAGATGCCACGGGCCATTGAGGATCCTATCCTGGCCTACACTGCTGAAGGGGAGATCAACAACGTGCAGTGGGCCTCCACGCAGCCAGACTGGATCGCCATCTGCTATAACAACTGCCTGGAGATCCTGCGTGTGTGAAGTCACGTAGAAGGAGCACCATTTTAAATTTAGACTGTTTTTTCCCGTTCTCATTCCTCTGTTTTCAAGACGAGGAGTTGAGTGAACTCTCTGAATGTGTTTGGAATATTAAACACCTGCTCCGCAATAACCTGGTTTACATTGTTTTTTCCATGTCTTTACTGTTATATTAACCGTGTTTAAGAACTTATTTATTTTGCTCACAAGGTAGTGTTCAGCAGCTGGAAGAGACACGAGTGCTTTGAACTCTGAGCTGCTGTCTATGAAAGTCAGATTTTTGTACTCCTCGGTGTGATGTGTAACCAGCCGTGTGATTATCATGAAGGGTTTACCTGTTGTACATTTCATCTGTTTCCTTTCTCAAGGTTGATACCAGCTACTGTAGGTGGCAGAAGATGACCTCTCTAATAAGTAGGAATATGTTGTAGCCTTTCTTGTGGATACATACCTTTTTTTTTTTTTAAATTAAGAATTCAAGGATTAATATATTGCAGTCTTGTTTACCCTTGTGGCAATTTAAGCTGTTAAATTTGTCAAATGGGTGTGTGTCCTCTCCCCAGGAGACTGTGCCCGGGCTCAAGCTTGTGACTGGTGCAACTTTCAGAAAAATGTAAAATAACCTGAGAGGGTTCATGTTGTTGCTGCAGTGGTGTGTCATCATATGTTGTGTTGTAGTTTGGCTGGCGATGCTGTGAGGCAGCCATGTACAGCAGCACTCAAAACCTACCAGAGCAATGATGTTCAACCTTTTATGCCCCCAAAGTATTCTCCTCTTTCTTATTTTTACTTGTAGAAGGTTGTGCTTGGAAAGCTGCATTTTTTCCATGTGTGTGAGTTGTAAAAATGGGAGGAAACAACTTTCTGACTGTTTATGTCTGCCTCTCTTTTCTCTTTGTTTTCAATAATTAAAGGGTCATGTCCTTGTAGCATGCCATTACAAGGCAAATTGTACATACATATAAATATATCAACTTAAGATGTTGGTAAGACAAGTGTTCATGGTGTAGTTTTTTTTCATAAAGTTTAATATGGAATTTACTCTAATAAATTGTATTCCTCCATGTCTTAGAAACTAACTTAGTATTGTGTTGCTTTATTTTCACGTTTTATATGGTGATGATTTCATGCTGCCTTTGCATGGCATGAGTTTAAACATGTACACAAACTGCCGCTATCAGCAAGTTCAGCCTGCAGTTCTCAGAGAGCCAGAGATGGTTATTTATAGTTCAGGGTCATTTTTCACTTTCTTACTGAGTTACCTAGGTTATTTAAGTTTGTATTTATTCTAGACTGAAAAGAGGGGGCACTCGGATTTGAACCGGGGACCTCTTGATCTGCAGTCAAATGCTCTACCACTGAGCTATACCCCCTACAGTTACAGTAACATCCTCTCCTCTTGCTACATGTCAACTCTCATCAGCTGCTTATGTATATCTTGTATGCAGAACAAACTTTTGAAATCTTTTTTTCTCAGAATCAGCAAATCACAGCTGGCAGCTGGATTGCAACACTTAATCTAGGACACAGCTGTGATGTTTCTCACTAGCATTTTAACCACCAAAAATACTTCAATTATATTTAATAAAGTCCTTAGAATAAATGTGGCTTTTCTTATGTAGTATGAAATGTGCAAAAACCACAAAAATGTACTTTCCACCAATAATTTTAAGGTTTTATACCTGCTTTTAAGAACAATTTACTACTATTCTGTTGGAAAGTAGGTTGCTGCCTGTCTGCACGGTATAAACAAAAGTTTCTGATAACAAGTCCATGGAGATCAGCAGCCTTACCTGATTTAAATTTGATCAATCTCACATTAAAGGTCATCTTCTCTGGCATGACCAGACAGCTTTCCGAATAGCTGATATGTTTAGATCACTCCCTAGAAGTCATGTTATGACCACTTATACTGCGCACAGACCTTAAATTTGTCATAGAAATTAAACAATTTCTCTTTCACACTTTCCTGAATTTGTTCTCTTATGGACAAAGTTGCAGGATCGCTGTTTTGACACACTGGAGGAGATCCAGCTGCCACTGCAGAGGCACAAGAGCAAGGGGACATAAGGGGACTTCCACTGAGAGATTTAAAAATAGCAGGCTCATTGAAAACAGTCCAGAGGTGCAAGAGAAGATGACCTTGAATGTGAGGTTGGCCAAATTTAAATCAATTGAGATTTTTGACTTTTATGCAGCTATTCTCAAAACTTTTTGCTCATGCCTCAGACAGACAGACAAACAGCAGACTGAAGTGTCCAATATTTAGGAAAACCCATCCTCCTACATGCCAATATATTATATATTCCATTTACACATTTTTTTTTAACATGGCTTTAATGTTTTCTGTCATTTTGAAGTGTTTGTGATATTCCATTTGGCAGTGCAATTAGTGGTTAGTTAAGTAATTTGGAAAACAAAAGGAAGTAACTCTGCAGTGTGTCTTTAATCTAAAAAAGATAAATAACAGGAATCCGTGCTTCAAGAAACCTTTCACAGAATTATAAATTCTTTAAAAGTCATTACATTCACCCTGTGGCTGAAACTGAGAGATCATCTGAACACGCATTTAGACGTCGTCTCTGTGCCTGTATGTGATTGACAGTTACCATCCACTTCAACTGCCACTCAGCTGATTTCCCTTTACGTGTGTCCAGGGTACAGTCTGTCCACTGCGAGTCAAAATAACTGAGAGAACAAGTCCTTCATTGTTGGCACTTCCAGATAAACACATCAGGAGCATTATGAAACCATGTGACCACGCTGCTTTGAGAAACAGTCGACACACGTCTGAGGTGAGCGGATAAAAAAAAAACACAGAAACGGGGGAAATCAAAACATTCATGAGCAACAACAAAACTGTAAGAGCTATATTTAAATGTACACGAAACTTTGATGTTTTTTTCTGTGCTGTTTGATTGTGTATATTCGAATATTTTCTCATGACACGCTTAACAAGTTTTCATTCACATCAAAATGTCACAACAGGAAATATGAGATGAAAATGACATTTTCTCCTGCGTCTGCCTTAAATGGTCATCCTTCACGGTTGGTCAGACAGTCATTGTACGACTTTTGATATTTTGAAACATATTCAACATGACAACACTGAACCTAAAACACTCACAGTTGTTACATTTACTAAATGCATGGTCCTGAATGTACCCATAAATATTTGTAATATGAAAATAATTTCATTTCCAAATAACTGATTATATTTTTCTATGCTCAAATTTCAATGTGCAATTCTTATACAAAGTGAATGCAGATAATTCTTCAAACGTGAAACCTCTTAATTTTTTCTTGTCATTTACTTCTCTTCAATGACGCTTCCATTTAGGAGCGGTTGGCGTAGCTTCGAGATCCAGTGACTGCTTGACACGTCGTGTAGATGTCAGTGCACCATCCTGCTGGGCATGAGTAATCTCATTGTTGCACAGGACTTTGGGAGTGATGGGATGCTAGAGCACACAGCTACAGCAGCCTGTGAGGGCTCTGTTCGGTCTGTGCTTGAGAAACTCGAGGTACTCCGTACCCTCTGTGATGTGAAAGGCAAGGAAACCCACGCTCCACAGCAGCATCTGATCAAGAGAGGAGGTTTAAATTGGAAGGAAGTAGCGATCTGGGGAAAATATGGCTGTCCTGTCCAAAGTACCAGGCTGTTGGGTAGGGGTTGGTGATAGCTGTTCTAGCTGCCCGGCAGGACAGGGTCAGAGACATGCCTCTGGATCTCCTGCACTTCTGTGGAGATCTCCAGGTGCTCAGGGAGAGAGGGGAAACGCTGGGTGCCACACAGAAGTCCAGAAGGCTCTTGTTCTCCAGAGCAGAAGATTTGAGGAAGGGTGATGTCCACAGAGGGCAGATGTGGCGGGTCTGCCTCTGGTGACATGGACATGGTGTCATCTGATACCACAGTGAGATGGATCCCGCTGGACAGGGAATCCTTGGATTTGTGCTTGGAGTCAGAGTCTGGGCTCTGGAAAGACAAAGAAGTAATAGATCACGCAGGATTAGATGTATGCAGGTATATCACAAAGCATGTCACCCTCTGCATTTAATTTAATTTAATTATGAAGTATTACGTCATATTAGATATGATGCATTTAAATGGCCTGACTCAGTTAAGCTCTGCAGGACATAGATGTCAGAATCACATTATAGTGCATAAAACAAAAACAACCCACAGAAGCAGGAAGACACCAAGACAAAGAAAGAATCAAAGTAATGTTATGTTCTTTCTAACTGTTAAAAAAAATAGCACCACTATGTAGGGGCTCATGTTTATTCAAGAGACTAATTTTAAAAAATCAGTGAGTTTAATCTTATGGATGGTTAGGGCTAAAAAAGGTGCTCTGGATGCAAAAGGAAGGAAGAAAGATCCTGAAGTACCTGATCTCTTCCTACAGAAAATGCAAGAGATAAATGATGATGAATTAATTGGGAAAAAAAGGCAGTTTTTTTTAAATCTTGAAAACAAACTGCCAAGTACTACATCTGGAGATAATATCAAAAATTAGTGGTCTCAGTTTCTTATTGGGTCTTTTCATCTTTCAACTTGCAGATTTATCCAAAAGTTGAAGGTATGTTTTTTTTCCTTCATTTTTTTTGCTGTTAATTCTCTCTGTTCTTTTTTTCCTTTAAAAATTATGGATGTCTTAAGGTCTTGTTTTCTTTTTCATTTCTGATGGACTGAATATAATTGCAATCAATAAATGCTGCAACGGTCAAAAAAGTGATGACTATAGCGGAGCAAACTTATTACACACAGTATATATAAAGCACCTGCAGTAGTGAGGAAGTGCTGTCGATCTGTGCTGGCTGCTTTGGAGGGATGGTGTGGATTGTGGGTGTGCCTGTGCTGTACAGTGTGGTGGGATGAGGTGGGTGAGGGCTTGGGGACACAACGCTGTAGGCCGGAGGCACCGGAGCCATCTGTCTCTGAAGGAGCTGCAGGATCACATTAATGTCTGCAGTCATACGGGTCTCCAGTCTAGATAAGACAAGAAGACAAACAAACATGGCTTCAAGACCTTTTCACACCTATCAGTGTTCTTTTTTTATTTGTTTTGATGCTGGTTAGAACACTTTCTAAAAGGATTAGAGTCCTCTCATCTGCTTTTTAAAGTGTCCACTACACCTCTCTCGAGCTCTCTCTACAGAATATTTTTTGATTATTCACGTATAAGCAGGCAGGCAGTTAAAAGAAAACACATACAGCATGATGGACATTTTCAATCTCACCCTTGACCCTATCTTATCTCGTTCTCTTCTTCTTACCCTTCCCTTTCTCTCACACACATGTAAAATAGCTCCTTGCAAGCAATCAGCTTGAAACTGATCTGCAAACACAGCAAGAGGAGGAGCTTTAAAACAGCTGAAATGTAAACACCTCTGGGATCTCATAGCAGAGGGGGTATAGCTCAGTGGTAGAGCATTTGACTGCAGATCAAGAGGTCCCCGGTTCAAATCTGGGTGCCCCCTATTTAGGTGTTTATTTATGTAACTCTATTATCGGAAGAGGAACATAAAATGAGCTTACCGGTTTAATTGTGACTGAAGCAGCTCTAGTCGAGACTCCAGCTCACTAGGCCGATCTTCAGCACAGGGTGGAGGGTGAAAACCAGCCCTTACTGAGGACGGCCGTCTCTGGCTGTCTGATATCTGACTTGCTCTGCGGTCTGGCCAGTAGCTATACAGGCCTGACATGCTGATAGGGGCTGCTGTTGCTGTGCAGAAGTAAAAAGAACAGTTCTCATTTATATCTTTTCACTGTGGCTATGCTTGGTTACCCTTGTAAATACAAGAATACAAGGCTATATTTTTATCTGTAAGATTGGAATTGGACAGATATATGAACAAGTAAGTAAATGCTGTCTGCAAATTTAAATCCTATTTATATTTTATTCTAAATGGACTTTACCTGAGTATGGCGGTCCTCCAAGGTCTACAGGTGGTCCGATTCCAGCTGAAGGTGCACTGTGAGGCAGAAGGTTGACTACTGCTGACGGATAGTCTCTGGTATCACCCCCGTGGGGGTACAATTCCCCTTTGCTGTGACCACTGGGCTTCATTTCCTCATCACTAGACTGCGAACATATACTACCACTGCTGCAGAGGTCTTCCCAATGAGATCCTGCCATTGTGCTCTGGTGGTGGTTTGACATTGGACACGACTGATCTGGGTAAGAGTCTTCACGATCCATCCCGTCTGTACAGAGAGAGTCACACCACAGGTAGGAATAAGACAATATGTTGATACAGGAACATTTATAAATGCGTTAAGCAGCATCCCTCACTCACCTGGCCTGTTTCTCCGGCGCAGTGAGCTTCTCCGATGCCTTGTCAGACGATAGCCACATTCAGAGTCTCTGCCTGGGGTTGGCTGGTTTATTCTATCTGCCTGATACATATCAGCTTCAGTGATTCAAAATTACAAACCATATCCTGTGCTTAAAGGAAACATACAATACATTCTCCATCAGTATATTTAGAAAATCTAGATGAGATCTTTTTGATTTTACTACTTAAAGGTTTGTGACCATTTGTGGTGCTGTGGCACAAAGCTTACTGAGTGTGATGTGCATGTAGACAATGTGGCCCAGTTCCAGTCCTGCCTCTAAACCCTCCTCCTGCATACTTTGCCTATGTTTGCATGTTCGCCTGGAGTGTCCACCACATTAAGTGCTGTTCCAGACTCCAGCTACCCCATGTGTTTATTGCGGGACTAATCAACTAATAAATTAAATGAAATGGCTTTAATGGAAATTTTATACATGTTTGAGGGCTTTTCATTTGTTTCCATTTGTTGTTATACATGTTAATTATAAATAACAAGAAATAAAAAAAGTCATGAAGCCATATGGGAGCATTTCAGAAATGCTACTGTTAAAGCCAGCATTAATCTAAAGTGGAACAGATGAATTTACCGTTAAGTGATGGACATGATCCTAGTTTATCCTTGTGACAGCACTAGAAATCACCATAGAGAAAGGTAAGGGTGTCCCAAAGCATGCTGCTGTATTTCTGCCCTATCCCTCAGTTCAGAGACCGTTCAACAGCTGCAAGCATGACCTCACACAAAGTTACACTCATAACGGAGCGGAAAGGTATAGAGGACAGATTGAAACTGGGCCTATAACAGCACCAAAGCAGAAAATGTAATTTTAGAATGTTTATGGAGTCTTGGAGATGCACAAGAAAATCTCACTTAACTTGTTGTTTACTTTTTTAATGACAGAATAAAATCTGCGGCCTTGAGACTGAAATGTGACTATGAAGGACTCTAATCACAATGAGGATGTTGTGTAACAATGCCCCCTGGTGGCACTCACATCTCTCAAATTGAAGGTGATCTCCAAATTGTTCCAGAACATGTTGGAAAAATCAGGATACATGTCCAGCACTTCCAGAAGGTCATCCCTCAGGATCTTGTGAAGGTCACAGTATGTCAAAGCCCTGACATCAGCACTGGATTTCCCTGGCCTCTCGTACAGATTGATGGGTTCACCAAAGATGTCATTCTTTCCTACATACATCACAGCAAAAGAGTGGCAAATTAAATTAAGCGAGCCAGTCCTTGTATCAGTAATAAAAGCTTAATGTCAGTTGTTTTATTTTATCTGTTTAATGTTTAAGTAAATTAAAAATAATGCACTGCAGTGACTCTGATCCACAACAGTACTGAAGCTCAGTACAACTTAATGGTCCCCACAAACACGGCTAAAAAGATATGACCTATGCAGGCTGGATTAACCAGTGCTGGCTCTATTGATGATCAATGACCCTGTGGAATGAAAGTGGAGCTGTGCCCAAACACCTCTGGCCACACAACACACACACACACACACACACAAGTGTGTGCTGATGTGAACTAAAGGCCAATGTCAGTTGTGGATGTGGCTTTGCAGGAAGAGAAAGAACAAGTGAGTGGAAAGCAAACAGGAACACAAAAACTAAGAAAAGAAGAATCACAAAATAATACTGAAAAAAACTTGTCTTAATCAGACAATTAAAAGTAATTAATTATAATTAATCTGTTATATTTTTTGGTTGTACTCGAAAAAGGTCAATATTTAGGTTATAAACTCACTAACACTGCTGTTTTTGTACTTGAAACTTGGAGTCTGGTCATAATTATTCAATGAACTAGATGAATAACTCACTGAAGTAATTTTTGGTAAAATTGGATAAAGTAAGAAGATGCTTCATAGCAGCTTGCAGCTCACCCAGTATGGCCACCACCACGTCATCCCTAAGTATCTCTATAGAACCTCTGGAAATGAAGTAGAGGGCAGTGAGAATATCCCCACTGTGGACTAGGGTGTCACCCGGCGGAGCATGGGTGGTCTTAAATCGCATTGCCAGAGCCCGCAGGCAGCCTTTGTTAGCACCTCGAAAAGCTTTGCAGTTCTGCAGCAAGCTGCGATTCAAATGAAGGCAGATGTCAGCTTGCAGACACTCAGGGAAACCCTTTAAAACCTGCAGAAAAAAAATGAAACAAGGGGAATTTAACTGTTTCTTCATGTTGTATTTTTAAGTTCTGTAACATAAAAACTAAGTAATCTGAAACTGAAAAATGAATCTGAAAGTACATGAAAAAGGACCTGAGGGGAGACAAGGGGAGCAATGTATCAGATTGATTCAGGCAGGACATAAAGGATGAGAGCTACAAATGATAAGCTATTCTCTCATTGAATTGACAGGCACTGATTCTGCTCTGGCACTCTGGTTAGCAGGGAAAGCCTAAGCAGCAATATGACGCACATCACATCTGAAAACTGGGTCTCTAAATTAAACAACTTTGCTGGAAACAATGGATGTGTGTAAATGACAAGGGGGCACCCAGAGTTGAACTAGGGACTTCTTGAACTGCAGTCAAATGCTCTACCACTGAGCTATACCCTCACCAAAGGAAGATGATGTTTTTCTCATCAAAGAAATGTCTAAAAATCTTTGAAAAAAAGTAAAATAAATAGTGTAATAAGGGTTTTATTTGAATATTAGAAGCACTTTCTCATCCTGAGAAAGCAAATTGGTTTGAAATGTACCAAATAAAGCCTGGATTTGTACTCATTGCTACTTTTGAGGAATACAAGAAATTAAAAGATCACCACACGAAAACTGGGTCATTGCAACAGCATAGAACAAGGCAAACAGCCAGTGTAGGTCAAACACGGGATATGCAGCAAAAAGGGTTTGAGAAAGAGACACTTGAGAAAAGCAAGTCTTTACATTAATTACATTATTTTTTAAACGCACTTCAGTGAGGTGCTTTAAAGCATATGAACATAAGGCATCTACAATGTACATGAAAGCACACATTCATAGATGTTTGCACTTTGCAAGCAAGATCATAAAGGGAAGGTTGCAGCCTAATTTTTAAAATTTGCTTTGATCTCTGAAGACAGGACTTACAGCATTCATGTCGATGCCGTTTGTGTAGGACCAGGCGTGTTGGAAGTACTCCTCCAGCCTTTGTCTCAGACCTCCTGGGATCTGATGGAAACGGATGAACTCTTTGACTCGCAGCATCTGAGTGTGGTAGCGGGCTGTGCCTGAGTATAGTCTCTGAATGATGGCTGATACGTTTCCGAAGATACTGGCATACATCAAAGCTGCATGGAACAGAAGGCAGAAATACATTATGCTGGGGGTGTACTAAAGTTTGACTCCATGTCTCCTGTCTGTCTCTGTGCCATCAAAAATAGGTTAACTAAAGCTGTATGTATGTTCAAGATGTTTTTGGTGTATATACAGTGCAAGTTGCTCTGAAAAAAAACAGGTGCAAGACTTGGAATCAGAACAAGCAAATTGGCTTAGTTTACATCAGTGTTTTAGGGTAACATGCTTAGATTGCTGTAGGACTTGTTAGTTTTATATAACTGATCAATTTAAGAGTAGCTTTGGTATTTTACCAACTAATACACAATGGCCGAGTTAGTCATTGTTATGATCACTAAACAAAGCTGTATAAAAGTATGTTAAAACTGCAGTATTCTCATTGATTTGTGGGATATTATCTTTGTCATTTTCCTCATGTTAAAATAAATATATTCTTCGTTACCTAAGTGACTGAATATAGGCAAGAAGAACTGGATTTCTTCTGAGGTGAGTTTCAGAGTTACATCAAAATATTCTGTATTCTACTTCAGCAATTTAAAGTCTGAAGCTTTGTATGTTGTTTATTTCTTTTAGAGTTCTTGATAAAAATGTGCTCTGATTTCAGACCCTTTTCCTCTCTACTCACAGCCGATTAGCATGACACAGATGGAGAAGATCTTCTCTGGGTTGGTGTTGGGTGAGACGTTGCCAAAGCCCACACTAGTCAGGCTGCTGAAGGTGAAGTACAAGGCTGTAACATACTTGTCCTTGATTGAGGGGCCAGAGGTTGGATCACTGTCATTGTAGTATTTACCAATCTGGTCGGCCAGGTTGTCCAGCCAACCAATCTTCATGGCACCAATGCGGGCAGAGCCATGACGCTCCACATTACCGATGGCGTACCAGATACAGGCCAGCCAGTGAGCAATAAGGGCAAAGGTGCACATAAGGAGGAAAAGAACAGCAGCTCCATATTCTGAGTAACGATCCAACTTCCTGGCGACTCGCACCAACCTCAGCAGTCTGGCCGTCTTCAGTAGTCCAATCAGAGTGGTTGTCTGAGGCTGGTGAAGACAGAGTAGACTTAATGTTAGTGGTATTAGTAGAATTTTAAGTGTACAAAAAAGATAAAAGTGATGAAATAGAATCTATGTAGAAATAAACTGTCTATTGGTCAATAAGTTGAACAATAAATTTTAAGGTACAATATCACCTGGCTAGACTGGACACTTACCACATGTGGGTTTTTCAGCTTCCTAAAAAGCATATAAACACTTCTAGTTTTTTTTTCTGTATTGCTTCCTGCTGCAATTATTATTGTACCATAAAATGAAACATATTCTAATTTTTACATATACTGATAGAAAAAGGGGCATGACATACAACAAATCTAGGCCCCATAGAGTTTCTCTGAACCAAATACCACCACCACTGAGAGTTAAAAGGCCAAGAGACACTACTGATAATACTAGAGTCATGGCCTCTGGGTTTTGTTCCTAAGTTTGAGTTTAGGATTTGTGTTTATTTATTTCTAGTCAAGTTTTGATTGCTATTTGTTTTATGATTATTCCAGAGTTTGGAGTTCCTTCTGAGTTTTTTTATCCTCATTTATTTATTAAGTGTTTTCTGGTTGGTTTCTTTATGAGTATGTTGTTGGATCTTTAGTCTTTAGTTATTGCTACTTTTGAAATATAGTGTCTGTTAGGGTTGAGAGTTTATTATTTATTTGAGTCCTTGTACTTTGGTTTATTTTCCTAGCGTCCCTCAGTATTTCTCTGTGCCAGGATTTTTACTGTGTGTGTCAGTGTCTAGCCTCTTTTTTTTACTTTTTAAAAATTCTTGTATATCATTACCTTGGATATGTTCAGCCGTGCCTCACTTCCCTGCTGTTTTCACTTCCCCTGATTGCCCTCTGTGTGTATAAATATCCTCATCTCCCTTTCAGCCTTTGTCAGTGTGTCTGCTTATCCACCCTAGTGTGTTCCCGAGTTACCTTTTTATTGTATCTCAGCTTAATGTCTGATCGATTGTATTTTGGGACTTTCTGTATTCAACTGTAATAATAAGTTAGTTTTTATTTATTTTATTTTATTTATTTATGCCTGTGTTTTGGGTCCTTTTCCTGTTTTTCTGCAAAACTGTCACAAGCAGTTACATATAAAAGCTATAAAGGCAGATTTTGCCATTTTATCTTTTGTCTGAAACACAAACAGGACAACACTAAAGCATTATGCATTTGTTAATGCTGCAAGGCCACTGAAATTCTGATAGCTTTCTCACCTCCTCTGATCCAGAGCGAAATATGAGCAGGTCAAAGGGGATGGCAGCAACTATGTCAATCAAGAACCAGCCTTTGAAGTAATGCTGTGCAATGCGTCCTGGGTGGCTGACCACCTCGTCGTTATGGTTGACATAGGTGGTTCTGAAGTTGATGAGGATGTCCACAATGAACATGACGTCCACCACAAGGTCCACCACATTGAGAGGGTTGCAGGTGTAGCCGCAGGTTCTCCTCTGCGTCTCTTCCTCCGCTTCATTGAGAAGGAAGGCAGCAGAGTATGGCGTGAAAATGGCTGTGTAGATTACCAGCAGCAGAATGACCCAGTCCCATACTGCTTTGAAGGGGCTGTAGTGAAGGATGGTCCATTTGTGGATGCGTGGGGCCTGGAGCTTGTACTCTGGCAGCACATCAGCGCCGAGAGATAACACCTGAGGAGAGGGCGACAGGATGGAGAGGAGGTTATCAATAATAGAGAAAGGACAAAAAGATCCATAGCCAGAGAGTATATTTTATAAGGACTAAAATGAACCAAGTTACTTTATAAAGCATACATTTCAGAGAGGAAGAAGGGAGAGGTTTGTCCAGTAGCTTATATGTCTGAGATGAGAGAATGGAAGTTGCACAGTACTCACAAAGCAAACAACTATCCTTATTCAAAAAACACAAACTTTATTCTGACATAACAATGTGAAATGTTCAGTATTTGACCTGTAAATCAATGACTTTTTTAAAATTACTATTATGATTTAAACATAATTAGCTAAATACAGCTTTCACAGCAGTTTTAATTCTTAAAAGTTAACATTTTTCAGCTGGTTTTATTATTAGGGTGAAATTCACAACTTGCACTACTGTTCATATGGCACTGTTGGTTTGTATATAAATACCGTGCAATGGAAAGGGTTTTTGTTAACATACAGACATAATTATATCTATCATTATATCTAAAGAATATTCTTCACAAAACAGCCAAAACTCATTTGACCAGCTATAACTTTTTTTTTTAAATTCTAACATACTGGTAGTGCCTTACTATGGTTTCAAATGACAAAATTGTATAATAAAACAAATAGTCTGGTTGTTTTTGCTGACCAGGTAAGCTGAAGGTTGGGCAAACTGAAAAACAAGCAGAAAAAAGCTGAATTTATTGCAGAAACACAGTGCATGAGAGCCCAAGAATGAGTGAAGCAATCATTATTTGTTTTATAATTACTATTAGTTCAAACCCAAGTATTTACAATAAAAGTCTGCCTGCAAAAATATTTTTAAGGTACAAGAAATATAAAGTGTAGCAATACTGTGATTAGAAACTGGTTTATCTTTACATTAACCACACCACACTACATCCTTAAAGTAAAACCCAACATGTCTTCTGATAGTCCCATGTTGTCTCACACTATGAACTTCATCATGAACACAGGCAAAGTGCTAAAAATTAAAAACAAAAAACTTTATCAGGCTTTGATTTATAATAAAGAGAGTAATGCTCAACATATTCTAAACACGTTTACACAAAAATGGCAGCTTTAACAACAATGGGACAAATTTTTTAAAGCAGCAAATGGTTAAAAAACAACTTTCGCCTCTTCTCTTTAAAGTGGCAGCAAAGAGCAAAACACAAATCCACTGATATGTCAAGTACCATTAACAGGCAGACTAACACAAATTGGTAAATTAACAATGACTGAATCAGTGATGAGTAAGATTCCACTGACCGGTACAATAATAAGAGCCTCCATATCCAGGTTCTCATCCTGGTGACCACAGCAGCAGAGGAAGCTCCTCCAAACTCTCCGCAGCCCTACCTGCCTTCTGTGCAGTGGCCATCTTCCTTCTTTCATCATTTTCTTACAGAAAAATGTCTCAGTCTGCTACTGACTGTCATTAACGTGCATCCCAGCTCTGGGGTCCCACTCCTGCCTCCTTCTATCCTCTCTTCAAATGCACTTCACTGAGTCAAATCACTAACTGCCCTTTTTAAAGAGTCTGCTGCAGCCTCACCTGCCTCAGTTGCACCATGTGATCCCCACTTTTTCTAAGCCACGTGACCCTTTCTGCCAGTGATCTGATCAATTTTGGACTGGGATAAGTGCTGGTATCGACTGGGCTTCATGCAGAAGAGTGATTTTAGGTAATTTCTGTTAATGGAAAGTTCAGCTCTATTTGGCCAAATTGCCTTTGCAGATGTCAAACTCCTTTATTTTTCTAATGCATCATAACTGGCATCCATATCTGGATTAACCATAAAGAGCTAAAATGCTTTACATAGTTAGTACACTGTTGTGCTTCCATGTCCTCACAAGCCCTTTAGCGGTTAGACCCACATTTACATTTCAGTTTGCATAATTATGTTGATAGTCACCATGACAAAAGAAGATGAACCTGTATGGCAAGCATATAGACAGGTGAGAAATTAAAGGGAAAAAGCTTCAGTGTGCTGTGGCACTGAGTATAGAAGTCCTGAACCCCACTGGAGGGAATGAACAGTATTCACCAAGACATCTTCTCATTTGGTGTTTTGATGAAGATGCTGGAGGGTGTGGTGTAACCCTCTGGTTCAAAATCTCCCATATGTATTCAGCTGATTGAGTCTGATTGATGGTGAAGGCCATGGCATATGATTTACACCTTATTTATACTTAAACTATTAAGTGATCCCTCCTGTCCTGTTGATGGAGGCATTGTCAAGCTGGAAGAGACCACTGTCTTTTCTCTTAATTCAGCTCAGAAATGTTTCACCACAGGATAAATCTGATCACTCAGAACAATGATGTATTGATTGATACATGCGCCATCCCTCTAAGGGGAAAAGTGCACCCAGCAAAATGCACCTAACACAATAACAGGTTCTTTGGATCCCCACACTTTAGAGGTCAAGAGGTTTTCCTTTATTTTGTCACACATCTGTAGCTGCAGCTTAAAATCACTGCAGCCAGAGATCACTTTATAGTCACTTTAGCCCCAGTAAACCCACCTTCTCTTGCAAAATATCATCTATTTAGACTTTTTTGTTCTTCAAAGAAAAAAAATCCCCTCAAAAATGCAATTCCCTTCTGCTTTCCCAGCTTCAATAAAAGGAGTGGCCATAAATAGTCAAAGTAAACTTTTTCTCAAGGACATTAAAAAAAGATCCTCACTAGGAATAACCAAGGTTTCAATAGTATTTCCAGTAGACGGATGTCGGTTTCTCCTCTTGCTTCATAATTTGGTTTTACGACCAACAAAACAGTGTACAGTATTGAAAACAGGCATAAAGGGTGGAAAATGCACAGAATTTATTGAATTGTCCTTCTAGGACAACAAACTGTGGCAACATTTTATGTGTAAGCAACTACCCACAGGAGCTGAACAGATGTGAAGAGACACCACAGTAATGAGAATGTAAACACATGAGCAAAGGTTCACTCATCCAAGAAATGTTACGCTATTGATGCTCTGTTTCATAATGACAACCAGAGAACAACGGGCACCTCTAATTTGCACGCTACAGCTCTGTTAGTACTCTGACTTTATAGCCATCACAGGAAGAGACCAGGCTTGCACATTTGAATTTATACTAGATTTAAAATACAGCAGAGCTATAAAAGGTAATCAGAAAACAGGATTTAAAAAATGCTTCTTCTAAGGTATTCAAAGTAGAAATACAAAACATTCAGAATAATAGGACATAACTGTGAATAAAGTCACAATGTAAAGTGCAAAACATTTTATTTATTTTAGTTCAAAGTGTAAATTGTTGTATCCATAAAAATCAGTAAATACAAAATTAAACTTTTTAGTTATGAATATCACATTAATACAGTGTAAACATAAAAGTAACAACTATTTTGAGCTTAAAAACCCTCAGTAAATTTAAAAGCATTATAAGGATTCTGTTCACAGTTCTCAGGTAATCTGTGTGTGAAGTTATATCACTTCGACATGGCACCAGCTAAACTTCAGTCAAGTGATTGTTTCCCACTTGTGGAGCAATATTAAGTAAGCAGGAAGGTTGAGGTGGAATATGACTAAAGAGGGGGTGAGGAAGAAGGGGAAAGGGACACTGGCAGTTAACAAACAGGAATATGGGGCTGAAAAAGAAATGGAGTTTGAGGAGAACTGCAGGGAGCATGAAAGACCCAGTAAGGCTGTACTCACGGGCTGAAGTTTCTGCTTGATGCTCATGTTGAAATACACCACAGGGTAAAAAGCAGGACAAGACCAAGACTAAGAGAAAGAGAGAGGGAGAAGAGAACTTCTCTCCATTGGTCTGTATCTCCCTCCCTTCTGCTCCCCTCCCTCTTGCTCCCTGACTGTAGCCCTGCCCTCATCATGGGATCCTCTTTCAAGCACATAAAAAGTGATGGGTGATGGCATCTGCCTCCTCTGCAGTGCTCAACAAGCAGTAATTATTGAAAAATATCAAAGAAACAGCTAAAAAACAGCTAAACATCTAAATAAAGTTTAAGGTCTTGACTGAAGTTAGAATTTTCCTTTGACACTATACACTCTTTACTCTAACTTATAGGCGGTGAAATTCATGGTCAACCTCTGGGAAAATAATTATAAAAGTATTTCTATGCATTGTGTGCTACTATGCAAATTTATTGTGTGTTTTATGTTTTATTTTTGTTTGTTTGTTGCATATACAAATCATTATCTAAATTAATGTGGTGTGTTTGAGGTCTTTCTGTGAATCACTTTTTTTGTAAAAAATAAATAAAAATACAGGAGTATGGTTACAATACCATGTGTTTTTTTCCTCTGAGTTACTGTAATGTTTTGTATATTTTTGCAAAGTCCCATAACTAGTAAATAAAATCATAAAATCCATTAAAAAAAAAAAACACAGATAACCTCGTATTCAACCCTGATGTTTGGGAAATACATTTACACATTTTTAACGGACTAATCTCTAACACACCTTGTGAGGATATTGTTTAACAAAAGTAGACATTATTTGAATAGGGGTCACTGCTTCAGAGTTCAATCAGATCTCAAATGAGAATGTTAGAATATCAAACTGTGAACACACATTCATGGAAACAAATACTAAAAATAACTGTGCCAAACTGCAAAACCAGAACTCCACTCAGTTAAAAATACATCTCTTTAAATTGCCCTGTTGCAAGCTCATTCAAAGCCAGGGGGCGCCACATATACACAGACACACAGTACTAGTTACAGTGTGCTGAGGCTCTTGTACAGTTATCTGTCTTTAACAAGCCACAGTCAATCAGTATAATCAATCAGTGTGCTTTGTGTTATGCAGACAAATCAATATGAACAAAGATCAATGACAACCATCATTCCTCTTTTTTTTAACTTGCCAATCGAAATCCAATTATAAGGGCAGCATAAAGAAAAGATTTTATGTATAACGCAACATGGCTCATAGAGAAAGGCAACATGTGCTTTAATATTTATTACAGTGCCTTTAGAAAACTCACACTTGGTAAAGGACCATTGCCACAGTTCACATGGCAGCAGCCGTGATAACTGTGACACTAACCTGACCTTTTGGGGTCTGACATTTGTCTCTGAACTCAACATTATAATACCCAAGCAAGCCGTTTTAAAATCTGTTTTAACAGGACAAAAACTCAAAGTGGTAACAACATGCAGTTGTGATTTAGTGTCTAACAGATACACAGAGACCAAGTCCACTGCCCTCCACTTCCATTAGCTTCAGGGGCCAAGGTCACTGGCAGCGTCAAACCACAAGTGCTGTTCGATAGCCTCACAGCCACCGCCCTTTTTACTCCCTTTCAAAAATCTAGCTCACCAGGACCCCTTCTCCACTCTTACAGACAGCTTCACAGTGTATGATCCCTACATACACCCAGACATTCTCCATATACTGACATTACATAAAGTAAACACAGCAGTATAATTACATAGAAGTTTTGAAATAATTAAATATCAATATCCTTGTAGTCATTTGTCAGTTAATGAAAGCCTAAAATTTTTGTTATGAATGTCAGAGGAAAAATGTATATTTCTAAAATATACAGAAATATGTTGTGGTTTACCGTTTCTGCATTTGGATGTTTGTCTTTTGTATTTGCAATTCAATTCCATTCAATTAAATTAAATTCAGTTCAGTTCAGTTCAATTCAATTCAATTCTAGTTATTTAGCGCCAAATCACAACAACAGTCGCCTCAAGGCACTTTATATTCTAAGGTAAAGACCCTACAATAATATGAGAAAAACCTCCAACAATCAGACGATCACTTATGAGCAAGCACTCGGTGACAGTGGGAAGGAAAAACTCCCTTATAACAGGAAGAAACCTCTGAGAGGGAATTGCAGGATTTGACCCTAAAAAGACTGGACATTCATCTGGTTAAGGGGGCTTGTTAGTGTTATGTTTCAGCTGTTTTTAAGATGTGTACATATGAGTATGATATCAAAACAAGAAAGGGAAACACCTGAAACCTCAGGTGCACAAACACGGAACTTTTTAACAAAGTAGGTGTGTGTATGTTTTGTCCAGTGTTATACTTTGAAATAAATAATACACTGAACAAAAATATAAACGCAACACTTTCAGTTTTGCTCTCATTTTGCATGAGCTGAACTCAAAGATCTGAAACATTTTCTACATACACAAAAGACCCATTACTCTCAAATATTGTTCACAAATCTGTTTAAATCTGTGTTAGTGGCATTTCAAGGTGCTGATTAGACAGCATGAATATTGCACAGGTGTGCCTTAGACTGCCCACAATAAAAGGCCACTCTGAAATGTGCAGTTTGATCACACAGCACAATGCCACAGATGTCGCAACGTTTGAGGGAGCGTGCAATTGGCATGCTGACTGCAGGAATGTCTACCAGAGCTGTTGCCCGTGAAATGAATGTTCATTTCTCTACCATAAGCCGTCTCCAAAGGCGTTTCAGAGAATTTGGCAGTACATCCAACCGGCCTCACAACTGCAGACCACGTGTAACCACACCAGCCCAGGACCTCCACATCCAGCATGTTCACCTCCATGATCGTCTGAGACCAGCCACCCGGACAGCTGCAGCAACAATCGGTTTGCATAACCAAAGAATTTCTGCACAAACTGTCAGAAACTGTCTTAGGGAAGCTCGTCTGCATGCTCGTCGTCCTCATCGGGGTCTGGACCTGACTGCAGTTC
>VUQS01031609.1:27552-44043 GCA_015108495.1 Heterochromis multidens | reverse complement strand
AAAGGGGCGAGGGGGGGGGGGGGGGGTGGGGGGGGGGGGCGGGGGGGGGGGGGGGGGGGGGGTGGGGGGGGGGCTAATAAAAGTCCAGAGACTTGGACCAAGGCCTCAATATTTAATGTCAGTGCAGGCAGTGGAAATATATACCCCCAAGAGCTTTTTTAAAATAAGAGTAATATAACAATATTCCAGGAAAAAAAAATCAACCAGGGCATTCTCACAGTGAACACAATATCTGACTTTAATTTACTGTCATTGGGGCTGCTCTAGGAATTGTTCATATTCACAAAGAACTGTCTTGGAATGCATGAAAACTTTTTTTTTTTTTTTTAGCAGAATTTAAGCGACAAAAGAGCGAGCTGAAGTCCAGGTCAGGGTACAGAAGCTGATTTTACTTCTATTCAACTTCTGTTTACACCCCATCATGAATACTATTTTGCTGAAGCACGGCATGTTTGCATCACGGTCTCTTGTAAACTGAGAAAGGAAATTGAAATGCCATTAAGGGATGATCCATGAGCAGCGAGTTATCTTTGGACCAGTGCACAGACACCAGCCACATTTAATGAGGATATAACCGCATGACACCATCTTGTCAGCAGCACCGATGCACACCAAGGTGGAGAACAAAGATAAACAATGAACAACCAGTAGAGAAATTAATCGCCAGCATTTTTCGAGCATGAATAGAAGGGGGGAAAAAAAAAAAAAACGCCAAAGGCTGTAGCTCCTGTTTTTCACACCAGGAGGCTCATTGTAAGCATGCATTCAGATAAACAAGATGAGTCAAAAGCGATTTGTTAGCTGTTTATAATTTATTTTTTTATTTTAAGTGCTTGGAGAGTTATAATGAGGAAGGCAGGGAAAAAAAACAAGTGTGCTGGTGAGGCAAATCCTTAGCAACCAGGTTCACAGCTGGTAGCTGGTACCTCACACTGTCCAGAGATAAGGCTACTCTGCTCAGTGTTTTGACAGAGTACATTTCACTTGACAAACTTTGAAGTTACAATATAGTGCATTGCCATTAATCAAAATCTAAAACGTCTGAGAGTGGGTGCATTTTTATTGGCAAGCATTTACATATGAAATCTTCCATAAACATGTTTGTTTGCATCAAGATGCACACATGTGCAGCTCATTCAAAATGAATCAAAGCCATTGTGTGCAATACTCTTCTTTGCATTATGTAGCCCCCCCTTGAAGGGAGAACTTTGAACATCTCTGAAAATCCCCCACAACACTAGCATATCCTTAAGATGTTTAATCAGCGGGATCCAATAAAATATTGATCAACTCTCAAATTATTATCAATAATTGAACATTCTGCACATGTGAAACCCACATGCACAAGAATAGTAGGAGCCACACAGTATTTACATCAAGGCAACTTATACAGACCGCATGTTTCTCCTTTCCTACTTGGATGCATATAAAAGTAAAAGGATGTCTTAGAGTTAATTTATGATTGTAAAAAGAGATGCTTCTAACGGCATGTTAAAGCAACACTTCAGCAAAGCATACTGCAATAGAGAGCAATACTTAAAAGATGTCTTTATTAAAAAATATTGCACACAATCACATAAGAAACAACTTTGTTGTGAATTTCATAGAAAATTGGCAAAATGTTATTAATATTTTATTATCAAGATGTGCTGTATCTTTGATATGTTCATTAAAATCATCTGCAACTTTTGCTAAGATTTACATTGGTGTGGATTACAACTGTTGTGGTGGTCAGTCTACTGTTGCCCTGCACACCACATTACCAGAAACACTTGAAGAATTTAAACAAGACTTAGACATAACAGTGCTTTGAGCAACATAGTAATGACCAGTGTTTATTATGTTCAACGTCATGGTTCAGTGTGTTAGAATGCTAGCATGTGCTAAACAGTATTTATAGAAATATATATGTACATAACCTCATCTGGCTTGGGAGATGCATTTCTACTGCTGCCATGTTGCAGCAGGGTTCTAGCTATCTGAAGTATTAGTGTTGTGTATTTTCTGCCTGAAAGACATGCCAAAACTAAGCAGCAGGAACATTTCATAGGTGAGAAATGATTTCCCAAACAGCAGTTTCGAGAGTGGCTGGATGACAATTGTTTTATTGTTTTGTACTGTTCTGAATGTGAGGTTTGTAAGAGAGTAAGTAATACTGTTAAGCGTGATTGGAGGAAAAGTGGCTTTTGATATCTAACAGGTAATGCTTTGGTTTTTATAAAAAGTCAGATTTTATTTGTTGAGGGTTGTTTTCTGTTACAAAACTAGCTGTTAATTATGGCTTTTTAATTTCCATTTTAATGTTAAATCATAAACTAAACGATTTGATGGAAGCAATTTTGTTAGGTTTTAGTGTCATACTGTTTCTATTGCAGTATATCAGTATCTGTAATGAGTGGAACTGGGCATTTATCTACATGTTAGCATTTGTGATGAGGCTGATGGGATTCATTTTAGATGTTTGTGGTCATTTATTTTCATATCAGTTCATCCAACTAGTTGAAAATTTTCACTCACAAATGTATCCATCGCTCTAGGAAACCTAAGGCATGATTCTCTGGAAACTAGGCATATTGTTTGATGGAAATTCATCCAATAGTTATCAAGATATTTTGCTAAGAGCAAGAAAAAGTTAATCTACTGAGAGCTCTCAGTCAGAAGATGATCAAAGTCAGCTGGCTTTATCTTTGGACAGTGAATATTTGTACTGAATTTTCATTGCAGTCAAATAGGTGTTGGAATGTGTGAATGTTGACTAAAATGCTGGTTTTAATAACCAACCAACAGACTCTAATATGGCTAAAACATATGCAAGCCTACAACACATGTATATCCACAGACTGATGCCCACAAGTGTTTTCTGCTCCAGTGAGTTGTCGGCAAATAATCAGCAAGACCTCCTACGTGTAAGATATAACTCAGTCTGCACAGAATTTTAAACAGATGTAGGTGTAATTTAAATGAATGCATTCAAAATTCTCTGTGTATTTGCTGAGCAAGCCTACAGTGATTTGGGTATAATTACTTTCTTATGAACCAAAGCCCTCTTTTTTTAAAGGCATACAGTAGGAAGAATCATAGACTGAATAATAACCCCCAGGCTAAATTCTAAACCCTTCCCAAGTGCCCGTTTGAAAGCCGTTCTGGCGGTTAATCAATTGGTTATTAATGTGAAATCAAGTGCTGTCCAAACAAAAATGTATTTAACTACTGTATTATGTTCTTTTGATGTCTTGTGTCTTTTATACATCAGTGTATATTAATGTTCTTTTCCCTTTAGCAATGAGGTTTTCTATTAGACAGGGGTAATTAGCTGTGTGAATCATGCCGTGGAAGCATTTGCTTCCATTTGTTACACCTCAAAGGAGTTTTGGCGCAGAATACAAGTCTACTCCAGTAGTACTGAGTCATGATGAGCAATAAATCATTTACAGGTTCTTTGCTTGGACATTTGATCCCCTCAAGAGTTTAGCAATGTGATTTTGCCTCACTGAAAGGGTTAATGGTAAAACTTCCTCTAAATGTGTACCCAGGAGTTTGTCTGTACTGTACTCTTCGAGTGTCCCACTTTATGCACAAAAGACATGCACACTTTTAGGATGACTTCCCAATCTGCTAGCTTAAACAGTTCGACATTTGAAAATAATCTGGCCTGTCAGAGCCGGACCGTTTCTTATCTACATGAGCATGTGTTCTAACAGCTAATGAGGGTATTGACTCACTGCTCACGCTCTCATCGGAGATGACGGATGTCGCTGATTTGTTTAAACATCATCAGCGTGAGGATTGGATTTGATGGCACCCTGGATGCATGCTTGGCAATAACTGACACGAAGCCCAATCCCTCACAGCATGTATTTGCTGATTTGGTAGCACTCCATAGAGGCATTTATATCAAGTTGAACAGATGCAATTGGCATTACTCTTCTGCATATATTTTACACGTATGCTGTAAGTAGTATTTTAAGGCAGACTGAATGCATGTAATACATTTGTGATACATAAAGTATATGCATTTTTGCATTTTGCTGATGTGCGTAGGACTACTGTGCCCTACATTTCATAAACCCTGCACAAGAAACCAAAGTATTGCACTATACTAATCTTGCTGTTTATAGTGTGCATATCTTGTAGCTATTACGGAAAAAAAAACTGTCCCTTCTGATAAGGTGTTCCTTAAAATAACTTTTAAATCATCACTACTGTTTTAGTGTTTCATTTTATTGCAATTGCTCAACAGACTGATTAAAAAGCCCTAATGTAGCCTATCTGATGGAGGTTCGGGATCCATTGAGAAGTGATTAATCAGTTAAGTCCATGAAAGATAAATGATGCTGTTCATTTACCAAATGTAATTTTAGTCACAGAAGAGGTGTGATTCTCAGGATTGCAATTATGGCTGTTATCAATATAATCAAATTTGGTTGATTCATAATCCCTCAAGAATGAATTGTGCAAATTCAAGAAGGACACTCTTAACTTAGAACCACCAAAGCTTCATTTGACTGGAACATTCTGTCCTTAGTGTGTTCAAGATACATGATGCCATGATCACTACTTGTTAACATTAACAAATTAAGTCAGATGTGTCTACATTGAGTCAGCCTTTGAATCTGGTTAAATGTTCAGATTGTGACATGTTTCCATACTCTAACACTGCTGTCAGGTTTGATGTAGCACACATATAACCCTGGATGCTGTGTCAAATATACAACCCAAATTCCAAAAAGTTGGGACACTGTGTAAAATGTAAATAAAAACAGAATGCAACCATGAACCCATATTTTATTGACAATAGAACATAGAAAAAATATCAAAGTTTTAAATTAAGACCTTGTACTACTTCATGAAAGATATTAGCTCATTTTGAATGTGATGGCAGCAAGACATCTCAAACAAGTTGGGACAGAGCAACAAAAGGGTAAAAAAAGTAAGTGCTACTAAAAAGAAATAGCTGGAGGAACATTGTTTAACTACCTTAACTGGTCTGGAAGAATAAACTCCCTTTCAACAGGAAGAAACCTCCAGCAGAACCAGGCTCAGGGAGGGGCAGCCATCTGCCGTGACCAGTTGGGGGTGAGGGGAGGGAGAACACTTCCAAAAAACATTCTCAGCCTCACATTTCCTGTCTACATCTACAAATATGAGTTAAAACTCTGCAATGCTAAAGAGTAGACAGACCATCTGGCTTGTTATCATTGCATACACTACTTCAAAATGCAATATCTGTGATGGCAATGAGGTACTTTATAAGACATAGCATAGGTAACTTGCACATATTTGAAGGCACCATTGATACTGACCAGTACATACAGATTTTGGAGCAATACATGTTTTAATCTATGATTTTTTTAAGGAAGAACTTTTTTATTTCAGAAAGATACTGCCAAAGCACAATCTGCACATATTACAGATGTATGGCTCTGTAAAGTCCAGGTGCTAAATTAGCCTGCCTGCAATCCTGACCTGTCATCCAGTACATTATGGTGCATTATGAGGCAAAAAATACAACAAAGGAAGCACCTAACTGGGAAAGGGGATCAAATTTTGCCTTTAAAACTACAGCAACTGATCTCTTCAGTTTCTAAACACTTACAGAGTATTATTAACTGAAGAGGTGATTGTGGTGCATGATGAAACAAAAAAGTATAACAAATGAGGCCCCTAACTGTTAAGCAGCTAGAGTCCTACAAGCATGAATGAGGAAAACATTTAGATTTTTGGGTCTCTTTAGTTTCCAAACACTTACAGTGTTGTTAAATGAAGAGGCGATTATGGTGCATCATGAAATGACAAAAATAGCTGTTGACAAGCTGAAGTCCTATACCCAGGCAACATATTTTTGTTCTAATGTGCACTGTTGGTGTATAGACTAAATGACAATAAAAAAGTCTGTCTATCTATGAATGGGAAAACATTTTGCTTTAAATTACATCAGTTTGCCTCCTCTGTTTCCAAATACTTACAGAGTGTTGTCAAATGAAGAGGTGATGCAAGAGAGTTTGTTTTCTGGGTTTGATTTGAGAATACTTTAAATTTCACTGTGTGATGACAAAAAAATGCGCATGAGAAGTAATGTAAATTAAATGTCAATCAACCCCCCCCCAAAAAAAACAAACAAACAAACAAACAATAATAATAATTAAAAAAAAAGAAAAAATAAACATTGATCAAATCCACATCTCCAGTGTAAAATTGGTTTTAGTCAAGATCAAGGCTCAATCCATGTCTGGGAAACTGAGCCCTAAAGTCTAAAGATATGCTGGCTTGATCTCATGAGTTCCTTCACCTGCATTTCAAAGCCATCTTATTGTCAGTTGACAGCCATCAATAAAACACTTAAAGACACACAGTGATTGAACTTCTGCCTCCCATCTTCAGGATCTTGACTTAAATATAAATCATATCTTATATATTAATAGGCATAACTCCTCCTTGAGTTATTTCATCCTGAGGATTGTCATTCATGCCATTCAGTGACATATATTTTCTGTATTCTGTTTATTTACTGCCCAGAGAAAATGAACTCTCTTTGTCATGATTTACCATTTCTCAGCAGTTGTGCTTCTCAACCTGTTGCTTTTTTAATTGCTGGGTAAGATCAGTGGTCTGGTGACAGGATCTGCAGTTGTTTTCTTTGAATTTCATTATTAAGTGACATAATGATGTTAAATTTGTAATGGTTAATAAGGTTTAAGGACCTGAGCCCAAACCACTTAACTGAATAGTGATGCTAATGTTTCTCTTGTTGTATTTAGTAGTTCACACTGCCAGTGTGACAGTGTAGATCAAGTTGCTTATAACAGGTTTCCCCATAAATCCATGCAAACGAAGCACTGTGCTAATTGGAGAGAGATTCAGCCCCAGCAGAAGGACAACTAATTTAAAGTTTAAAAGGACTATTTCTAAAATGCCTGCTACCTTGTAAAACTGACTAAAAACTTATTTCTGTGTGTTCTGGAAAGGTGATTAATGTTTGCAGGTAGATTGATCTTTTACCAGATTTGATAGATTTCCTCTTATTTCTCCCATATTAGCTTCTCTTCATTGGCTCCCTGTTAAATCCAGAATCAAATTAAAAATCCTTCTCCTCACATACAAGGTCTTGAATAATCAGGCCCCATCTTATCTTAAAGACCTCATAGTACAATATCACCCCAAATTCACTCTCAGACTGCTGGCTTACTTGTGGTTCCTAGGGTATTTCAAAGTAGGATGGGAGGCAGATCCTTCAGCTTTCAGGCCCCTCTTCTTTGGAACCAGCTCCCACTTTGGAGACAGACACCCTCTCTACTTTTAAGATTAAGCTTAAAACTTTCTTTTTTGATAAAGCTTATAGTTAGGGCTGGATCAGGTAATCCCGAATCCTCCTTTAGTTACGCTGCAATAGGCCTACGCTGCTGGGGGCTTCCCATGATGCATGAGTGTTTCTTCTTCACTCACCTCTTTTCACTCTTCGTGTGTTTATACACCACTTTGAATTTAATCATGAGTTATTATTAATCTCTAGCTCTCTTCCACAGTATGTCTTTTGTCCTGTCTCCCTCATTGCCATCACATTTTGAAGTAGTGTATGCAATGAAAACAAGCCAGATGGTCTGTCTACGCTTTAACATTGCAGAGTTGTAACTCACATATTTGGATGCAGACAGGAAATGTGAGGCTGACAATGGTTTTTGGAAGTGTTCTCCCTCCCCTCATCCCCAACCAGTCATGACAGATGGCTGCCCCTCCCTGAACATGGGTCTGCCACAGGTTTCTTCCTGTTAAAAGGGAGTTTGTCCTACTCACTGTTGCCACTTGCTTGCTCATAGGGGGTTGTCTGATTTTTGAGGTTTGTATTATTGTAGGGTCTTTACCTTATAATATAAAGCACCTTTGAAGCGACTGTGTTGTGATTTGGCGCTATATAAATAAAAGTTAATTGAATTTAATTCATAGTCCTGTAGCTTCAAAGAGCTGTTGTTAGCAATGGCACCTGAATGATACATCAAATTATTCTATATGCTGTTTGATGTCAACATTTAAACTTGCCCCATTGAGTTTTCCTGCATAAGACTTGTAAGTATTATGATGATGAACACTTAAATGATGATGATCTCTTACACTTCTCCACTTTTGGTCAGTTGTGGTAATTTGGATGAACTGTCTCTTTAAATAGTCCAGAGGGATGCAATAATGCCTCCAATAAATGATTAACTGATTGCCAAATGTTTAGAGAAGTCAAGTTTTTTTATGAAAGGCATCCATGCACATAATAATAACAATCACAGACTGACTTTTCTTTGGGGGAAAAAGAAAAATATTATAAAGCTGACAAGAAATATATATTTGACAGCTCTGATGGAGCTCAGACTCTGAAGACAGCTTCTGTGTAATAAATTATTTAAGTGTAAAACTGTGACTGTATGATCGCTCAGCTGTTTAAGGTGCTCCTGACTGTGTCACAACTAATTGATAATTATGAATAATTAATGAAGTTGTTGTTATGCCACTGGCGTAAATACATGCAGCTCTCTAATGTGAGTTTCCAACCATGAGTACGCTACCTGAATTATTAAAAACAAAACAAAAATGTTCTTTTATCTGTGGGTCGTGTTGCATCTAGTCTTTTCAGTGGGAGATAGACTTAAAGGTTGTGTTTCATCTTGGGATCTTATAAGGCCAGAATAACTCCTCCATGCTACAGTGTAGCACACCAGGATCCAATGTCAGGTGAGCTGTGGGTCCAGTCCTGACCGCTGAAAAACAACACTTTGGACTTTTAAAAATGTCATTTGTTTTAGTGATATGTTTAGAAGTATTTTGCACATTAATAATAAAGCTATTCGATTGGAAGTCCATCACACTGCCAAATGCAGTGGTAGAGATTTGAAGACTGATTGGACATACATAGTGTCAATACTATATTTGGTTACTGATTGGTTAGAGAGGATGCCCTCCTTTGGAGTGTCTGTGTTTGTGCTTTGGCGAATAACAGATGAGTTTGAGAAAAAAAATGAAGTGCATTCAATTGATAGAAGAGGTTTTGCCTTCTCAGCTCCCGCACCCTCCATGCCCTGTCATCTCTTGGCTTCACGTGTCACTGTTTAGGCATTAAAATCAGAACTTTAATAATGGATTCTTTCCAAAAAAAAGAGAGAAAAGTTTTAATATTATGATAATGATTTATTTCAAACAATTATTCTTTTTATTCAGGGAGTGGTTGTTGCTCAGAAGGTATAGCAGGTCATCTACTAATCAGAAGATTGGTAGCTCGATCCTTTCCTGCTCCAGTCTACAGTCTAAGTGTCCTTGGGCAAGATAATGAACCCTGAGCTGCTCCCGATGGTTCATCGGAGTGCGAATCTGTGTGAATGTTAGATAGAAAGCACTTAGACATAGAAAAAAAGTGCTTGTATGAATGTTTGTGTGAATGGCTGAATGAGACATGTCATATGAAGTGCTTTGAGTGCTCAAGTAAAGTAGAAAAGCACTATATAAGAACCAGTCAGTTTTTTTTTATGTGCTGATCTCTCATTCTCTAAAAAAAATCTAGAATGGAAGAGCAACCTCTATTGACCAATGTCTGCCGATGTCAATGTTTTTCTATGATTCAAAGTGCCTTGCTTTAAATTGGATGAACATTGCATGCTTTCATGTCACATTTACATATTCAATGTTGTCATTTCTGCTAGTGACAGATCCTTCTTGCTTACAAATTCCTCACAGTTGGAAATGTCAAACACATTCCTTGGTCTTTTTTTTTTTAAGTAGGGCAGGTAATGTTTTATAAATTGTAAGCAACAAATACATGTGGTTTTATGCACAGTGTGACATCTCCAAATTCCACAGATGTCTGCCTCAACTTTATCAACTGTGACAAAATCTGACACCGCCCCTTCAAAAAGAGTTGAAAATAATACAGTTTATGAATATTTCAGGAGGAACATGTCAATCACAGAGCAGTACACCTGGCTAATGAGAATCTGTATTTCATCACCTCTCTTATATGTTAAGTGCTGTATCCATTCATCAGTGTGTGTATGTGTTAGTGCGTATGCATGTAGCTCTCCTCTCAGGTGGCTCATGTGTCTCTCCAGCCAGGTGTCAGTCCTGCCAGGATGTGGAGGAGGAACAGCCTGCGTCTGGAAGAGTTGGATCAAAAGCAAAAGGACCCTCAGTGATATTTAATACTTCTGCAACATCGCCAAGCTGAGGTACCATGGTAACCAGCCAGAACCTACCTCCTTTCTTGTTCCCATTTTATCTCCCTTTCCTCTATCCCCCTGTTCCCATCCATTAAAACTGTATTTGTCTGTAAAGATACATAAGCAATGCGAGTAGCAGGTCATCATGCACATCAGGCTGATTTTACAGTACACACATTTCCCAGAGAACTGTTGACATGTTAGACTGATGACAAAGTTCACATCGCGGTCGCGTTATGAAAGCAATTTCTGTGGAAGCCACTCGCTCCCTCCTCCTCTCACTCCGTTTTCTTTGATGATAAGCTAAAGTAACATGCGCCTGGAAAAAAAAAAAACGCACATTGCTATGCTGTCACAATAGGATTGAAAAAAGAAAGAACTCAGATGTGTCAAATGAACTACATTTAAATTAGCCTAATTTGGGTCGCACACAAATTACAGTTACATGTTTCACATGAGGCTGTGGGAGTATTTTTTTAATTTTTCTAAATATGTAATTCTTAATATAGCCTGCTGCTCCGTCTTTTCTCAGTTGCTCCTTGGCCACTTGCCCAACAGATTGCTTCTAGCCTCAGGGCACATGCCAAAATAAGGCATCCCACTGCTCCTCATTTCATGGATTATTCAAAATAGAGCAACTTGAAATTTAATAACAAGAAAATTGATGTAAGTCCTAATAAACTTAGGCCTCACCACTTTCCACTGCTATTTCTTTAAAACACCCTTTTTATTCCTTAACTGAAGAGTGCACAGTGTCTTTCTGCAGCACTAATTATCAAACATTGACCTCATGAGTTCTTTATGATTTTAGAAGCTGCTTCCAGGCTCTGGTAAAAGTGTGTGCAGTAATTGGGCTGAACTTTAGCTCCAATATCTTTCCAGATGACATTACACTGCATAGGTCAATCAAATACATCATCGATTGCAAATTGATGTCTAGTATTCTTTAATCGTTGAAATGCATAAATAATGCCAATACTTACTTTATTTTTATTGCATCTTACATTAGGACCAAAACCTAAAATTAATGTTAATAGAGATAGAAGAAAACTTGACATACAAGAGCGACACACCAATGGTCAGTAAAGTGAATAAATACTAATAAAAGAATAAAGCAATTGTAACAGTGAAAACAATACACAAGCCATAAACAGGATATAAAAAAACGACATAGTGGTGCAGTGGTTTGCATGTTCTCCCTGTGCCTGCGTGGGTTTCTTCCAGCTTCCTCCCACAGCAAGACATGCATAGTTAATTGGCGATTGTAGTTTGGCCGTAGGTGTAGATGTGAGATATATGAAGCACTGCAGAATAAAGTGCTATATGAAAATGTGTGAGAAATGTGAATGTGGCTTGTAGTGCAAAGCGCTTTGCGGGATCAGTGAGACTCTAATGCCAGCCTATTCTATTCCATTCCATAAGAACAAACAGCAACATGGTGACCAAAGAGCACAGGAAGTCAATGATATTTAGCGACTTCATGTGAGGATGGGCCAAATAATTGCTGGTGACACAAAGTGGGTGGGTCCATACTTTTCTCAGCTTTTAGATGAGTGATTGAAGTGACTAAAGGTGCCAGTATACCCTCTGCATTGGTCGCTTCGCACTCCGCCACATCATCATCACACAATCACGTCTATTTGTGCTCACCGTTAAGGCGCAGGTAGCTGCTGCAATATTCTCCTGAACAATAGGCGTTGCCACTCAGACAATACAGCCACATCAGCGCTGACGTAGCGGTAGAAGAAGTCAAAACCGGAAGCATTGCCGAGTTTTCTTTTTCAGTTTTTTCCACAAAGTCTCAACTGTTGCAGCATGTCTCTCTGTATAATCTGAATCTGAGCTTTTGTACTGATATATCATTAAAATGGCAATAAAAACTGGCATCATTGTACATTCATGTCTTCAACTCAGCTGCAGCAGCAGTGGCACAATGCCCCAGGTTAGAAGAGGTGCGCGACCAGCCAAAGCGACACCATAACGGCGGCCTGTGCCAGCGGACGTGACATCAAATTCGTCGCGCAGTGCAGTGCGACAGGGGGTAAGTGGTGAGCATAAAAGCACCCTAACAATAAGAGTCAAGGATACCTTTGATTGACATCTGACAGGGTCATAAATACGCCCAAGCTTGGAATGTCTGTTAGCTACCAACCATTAGCTACAAAGCAAGACTTACTGTGTGGTAAGTCTATAAATAGTTCTTAGTTCTATAAATATGTTTTAAGAAGTGTTCCAAACTCGAGGGTCTCATTACAGAAGAATGGCCATCTTTAGATTCAAGGCTCGACTCTGGAGCAGCCAGAAGGGCCCCACCCAATGATCTAGGGCTGTGAAATGTCTCATGAGAGCTTAGCATTTCTGCTAAGGAATCAAACCCAACATGCTCTAAAAGTTACCAGTGTAATCTCTGCATTCTAAATTGGTTCATCTGTTATTGCAGCTGTTCTTTACCCTACCAACTGATTATCTATTGTACATAATACAGTGGATAAAGGATCTTGATCCAGTGGAGAAATAAAGCACATTGGGTGTTGGTTGTAGTGAGCATTTTTTTTTTCCTTCGCAAAAATGATTCAGGAACCACAGTGGTGCTTTACATTGATACATATTATAAACTTCAGCTAAACTATTCAGAACTTAAACATATAACCACAGCATTTAGAAGAATATTGTAGCATGTTTTTAAATGACACCCACAGTATTCTCAGTCTCATGTTTTCCTTTTCAGACACTTTACTCCATTTGAAAAGCTGTGCCCTTTAACTTCAATATTTAATATGAAATAATCTTAAATTTCAACAGCACAAAATGCTGTCAATTTAAAAAATAATAAATATTCTGCTAGATTCCTACATATCAGAAACAGTCTGCTTTGATTACTTTTTCTGCTTTCCTGTGGAGCGTCATATGCAGCGTGTTATGTTTACTGAGATCAACTGCAGACTTTTGGAATTTGAGAGTTAGTAAATATGTGAAAATGACTGGGCTCTGTAACATTTTCTACAGCGTCATGGACTGCAAGTTCTAACTTATGAATGATGGTCAGGTTAGGGTTGATCTTTTGACACAGTAGTGTGGCTGCTCTTCTCTATCAACCCATCACAGCAGCTACTTGCAAAGCCAACAAACCACACGTGTAATATCTTCATGGACACCGTGCATGATTGCAGGATGTTTAACAAGTTGAAAGAAGAAGCTACATTCACTTTTTTTTTAAATTTTAGATTTTTGGTGTTTTTACCTTTTTTATGTGGCAATGAGAGGGCTGAGAGAGAGATGGACCAATGATGACACGCACAACAGTGGAGGTGTGGTGATTGAGAGCTCGAAAGCTTTACAATTACAGGGAAAAACCCAACAACGCCACCCTGGGAATATAGTACCAAAACTGTACCAATTACCAAGAAGGCATTCAGGTCTGTTATACCTCAGACAGACATGGTTCAAGTTGTAAGAAGTACTTTATTGACAATTATTTAAAACGTGAAATAAAAGAGAGCCAATCCAAATACACATATACTGTTAATCAATTCAGAGCTGTGGCTTACCAGTGGGCAAATGGGCTGCCAGATGAAGAGAAGTCCAAACATCACCAATTCACACATGCATCTCACCTCTACACACACTCACACTAAAGTGCAGCTCAAACCAGGGGTGTATAAATAACCACGGCACATGGAAATAGATCCCACCACCAAAGGCACCCAGCCACCTCCACTTTAGGTCTTCAGCTTCTGCATAAAACAAACACAAGTTAGTAATATATCCAACACAGGAAAATCATCAAATACACCCGCTGTAGTTAAACCTACTGCAGAAACACACTGGTGATCCGCAGCTATAAAACGGGCCTCCTGCCAATGGTGTAACAGAATTACAAACCAAATCACTCAAAATGTACAGAACCCAAAATAAATCAAATCTTCAGTTTAGAGCAAATGAACCATCTATTAGTAGTCTGGAGTGGTTAAACACACACACACCAACCGCTCTAAAATAAATTTAATGTATTAGAAACACATTAACAGCCTTCCATATCTCCCCCATACATACGGCTCATCTCCTGTTTTAAAAATGATCTTGAAAGCCCAACTAAGTACACAGAAGTTAAAACAAACGTTCTGGGTCACTACAGGAATCTAACAGAGAACTATTAGCATTAAAAATGATGACAGAAATAATCCTAAGATCGCAACAAGCCAAAGTTACATACCAATCAAACGCATTGCCTGTTTCCAGGAAGAAGCGGCCAACACAGGGTTTACCCAGTTACAACCTATAATCAACACACCTGCTTACGACCAAGTTAAATCATTAAACTTACAGCACAAAACAATAACATACCGGTAATCCGTGGAGGAAAGGCTTCTGAGAAGGTAACAATCTGCAGGCAGTTTCTATAAAAGCACGAGTCGCAACCAGCAACAACATAGCCAATTCAGTCCGAGGCAACAGCGGGTAGATATGAATCCTGCCTGTGACAGCTATGGAAGTGAGATGAGCAGATACCTGGATGTGTACAGCAACAGGTGAGCAAGTGAGGGATGCTCAGATAGTGGCTAGTATTTATAGTATGACCACGTAATGTAATTGGCCACCAAACAGGCAATTAGCAAGGCAATACTAAACAAAATATTAATTCTGCTACATTTAGATAAAAGTGTGTTAAGAGAGTGGACAGGTGGTCTGGGGTGAATTTGAACGTAAACTCCTAAAGCAACATTTAACAGGTCCCCTGCTCAACCAAGAGAGCCACAGCAGCAGCCTGTAGACCTCACCTTTGTAGGGAATTCTGATGAGGCAAGAAGTTTTTGTGAATCTCCTAACATTCTGAATCCGATTCATTTCTCTTTTATTCAGTTAATAGTTTTCACACTGAAACAGTGATGCTTGGTGGCTTAATGAAAAGTTGAAAGAGAGCTGGAACCCTCCCTACCAGTGTCATCTCTGCTGTCACGGGATCACAAGCGCTGAAAGTGAAAGAGAATGAATCAAATTTTCATCCCCACTACGAATAAAAATAATTTAGCAGAGGCAGGGACATTCTAACCAGATGAGGGGAACCCCCAGCTAATTGCATCCCGGAAACATGGATATAATAGTCTGCTTGTCCTGGAAGTTTTGGAGGAGATATCCCATGCACACCACTTCAACAAAAGATATCCAAGACTTGGTAGACCTACTGCGTGCATGGACAGTTACTTCCAGCAAAGTTTCAGACAGAAAACAGAAGAGTGGGAAGGGAAGGAGGGAGGCGTGATAACTCTCTGTCATCACACAGCCTTTAGGATGGTCCCAGCCTATTTTATGGTTAACTTGGCTTTCCTTTCACCAGACTGAATGGTGCAGATTAGGGCATTTCCCTCTCAATTCACAATCCCACTACAGGGAAACACTTTATGTAAGGGTACAGATGGGCTGTTATGCTCCCGAAAATGTGAGCCCTATGAGCCAAGACATCAAGTTCAAACTTATGCAGACAGTCTCCTCTCTCCCTCACGCTGTCCCTTGCTGTCTCTCTCACTTTTACATCCGCTTCCTCCATAATTCTGTCCCTCATTTGACAGGCCTGTAGGGCATGAGTGTTCCTGTGCCCTATAAAAAAAAAAAATCCTTATGTTCTTAAAGTACAACAAAACGACCTCACTAGCCAAGTGCTGTCTGCTTCATCCGGTAACCCTCGCCCATTCTGCATCTGAAGGTCAAGCTGTCACCCTGTTGCTTCTTCATTCAGTGCTTGCTTGGATAAGGCTGCTCTGGCCAAGCTGTCACGGTCCTGTCATGCTGCCAAAAAAGTGCAGTCATGACCCAGGCATTCCCTAGTTTCTTTTTTGACATTAGTCAGAGCACACACAGGCTTGGCAGCAAAATTAAAAGCTGATACAGATTAAAGAGATGTACAGTAGAGGATATTATATCTGCAGCTCATATTGTGATATAAAATTCTGCTGAACTGAAATATTGCTAAAAAAAAAAAGGTCCTTGAAAAACATGCAAAGCATTTATCTTTTTTTGGAGCTGTTTCAGACCGATTCAGCAATTTTTTTTTCCTTTTGAGATTAGGTTCAGATCAATTCCAGAGTGTGAAACATGCACCCAAAAACTACAGATCCTGGGGCTTAGATCCCAGCTTGATGTGAATGATGTTGTGGAAAGATATTGCAGACACCTCCTGTGAACAGACAGCCCCTCTGCTGCTTACAGCAGATGCAGAGATATCAAACTAGGAACACTCCTGGCTGTAGAGCCTATTAAACCTACATTGTGTACTTTTTTTTTTTTTTTTTTTTTTTTACTAGGT
>VUQS01031609.1:0-27532 GCA_015108495.1 Heterochromis multidens | reverse complement strand
AGGTGCCATCACAGATGTTCTTCAACAACTGGGAAAGGCGTGTTTTTCTGCACAAATGCTGTGGTGAAATAAGATTACAGGGATATGCAGTTTTAAAGTTTTTAAATGGTACAAAATATGTGTGTTCTTGCAACTTTAAGGCATTCAGTTAAACAGTATGTGTAGTACTGGGAAATATTTGTCCTTGATAAGATGTGGTTTATTACCTGAAATAATGCAACGCTTCAACAAGGCCAACCGCCGTCTAGTGTTTACATCAGTAAATGTAAACGCTTTGAAGCTTCAGTGAACAGCTAATAGCTGAAATAATACTGTGCACATTGTTGCCCTCTGCAGTGTTTCTGCACAGATGGTAGAGCTGCTGTGGAAAATTGTGAAGAGGGCTTGCATACAGTGAGGTTTGACATCACAAATGAGGCTTAGTTCGGCGCAAGTTCAATTGGGAAAAAGGATGAAGGAATCTATATGCATCAGCTAACCAAAAGCTCAACTTGC
Organism: Heterochromis multidens; assembly: GCA_015108495.1. Lineage (NCBI taxonomy): Eukaryota > Metazoa > Chordata > Actinopteri > Cichliformes > Cichlidae > Heterochromis > Heterochromis multidens. The sequence goes on along the minus strand of VUQS01031609.1, from coordinate 27,037 downwards.
TGCTTTAACTGACAACTGAGCCAGGATCTGGAACAATACGGTTATTGTAAGTGCCTTTTTAATAAGGTGCAGAAATTCATGTCTTCATGAGAGAGAAACATAAAAAGCTATTACCTTCAAAAAGCATGCTCCAGATCAAATCTTTCCTGGTCCTTCTTGTCAGGGCTTTCACACTTTTCACCCAAGCAGATTTTACCATAACCTCTTTGACTTAATCATCTCTCAGCTGTCAGACTTCAAATGATTGCCTTTCTTTGCAAGAGATTTTTTTTCAGCCCTCTATCATTCATGGTGCCCATCTTTAGTTTTTATCTCTAGCAGCTGTCCAAATGGGTGTTCAGGTGAACAAGATAATCCTGCTAACCACATCACATCAGTCCAGTTGTTCCATGAGGCTGTTTTTCACAGCTTCACCATAACAACTGTCCAGATGTCATTTAAACTTTTTTCTAACAGGATATAACACAGGCCAAATTTGTCCTTTTATGATTGAATAGCTTTTCAGTGTTTCAGAAGATGAATTCTATCAGTCACAATATAATACAACGGTGCCAATAATTTGAAGTGGGAAAATGGGCATCTTAATTACTGTTCTGCTGTCCATCTGTTTGCATAGGATGCTCTAAACCATCACATTTTTTGCCAAAATATGGCAAAAATATGCAGCTCCAAATGAAATAAAAAAGCCCATTTAAATTTGTGAAAATCATCTTCTTTACATGCAACATGCTACAAGCAATTAAACTGAAAATACTTTTATTTCTTTTTAAAAATTTTGTACAAACTCTACAAAATGGAAAATAGCGGCAGAGATTTATTGAAATGTGGAATGATAAATGGAAATACAGTCTATAAGGCCAGTCGCAACAGATGGCTGCCCCTCCCTGAGCCTGGTTCTGCTGGAAGTTTCTTCCTGTTAAAAGGGAGTTTTTGCTTCCCACTGTTGCCAAGTGCTTGCTCATAGGGGATCATATGATTTTTGGGGTTTTTCTCTATTATTGTAGGGTCTTTACCTTACAATATAAAGCGCTTTGAGGTGACTGTTGTTGTGATTTGGTGCTATATAAATAAAATGTAATTGAATTTAATTGAAGACAAAAAGAGTCTGTGCAGTTCAAATGAGCTGGAAAGTCAATATTTGGTATGGCCACCTTTAATCTTTAACATATCCTGAGTTCTCTTAGGAAAGCTTTCTCCTTTGGATGTTGGCTGCCTTTTTTTCTGTTCTCTGTCAAGATGATCCCAGATGATCAAAATCTGTTGGCACTCTTCTGCGTTCATAATTCCATTAATTTTGAGAAGATTTTCAAAACCACTGGCTGAAATGCAGCCCCAAACCGTGACAGAGCCTCCACCATGTTTTACAGATGTTTGTAGACATTCACTGTTTTGATTTGAACCAAAAATTTCAAATTTGGATTCATCACTCCATAAGACCTGTTGCCACTGATTTTCAGCCCAATTCTTGTGTAATTTGGCATACCTCAGCATTTTCTCCCTGTTTCCCTCCTTAAGAATGGCTTCTTGACAGCCACCCTTCCACTGAGACCATTTCTAATGAGGGTTCGGTGAACAGTAGATAGATCAACTGAAGGACCAGATGCATCTCTCAGGTCCTGTGTCAGGTCTTTGCTGGATTTTTTCCCCTATTTCTTAGGGACATGTTTTCAGATACTGTTCACCGGCTATAGATAGCTTTTTAGGCCTGCCACTATTGATTTTGTCCTCCACTTCTCCAGGTTCCTCATTTTTTTAAGGACGCACTGCACACCATGTCGAGATATGCCAATGTTTTGGCTAATAGCTTGTTGGGAGTCACCTTGTTGGTGCGAAAATACAATTTTATGCCTGTCAAACTGTGTTATCTTTGTCATTTTTTATAGATTCAAGTAAAGAAATGGTAATAAATTGTGTGTTTTTGCAACAGGCTGCTGGTAACCAAGTGCCTAAAGATACAGTTTGAAACTGATTCTTTGCTAAGTTGTCTGTTATGTGTAGACACAACACTGGTTCATCCCTTGAGTTAGGTGCCTTTTTAATGCTTGAATTATTTGTAGGTCAGTGTTAAGTGGCGTAACAAACAAACAAAAATTTCTCTGAAAATGGACAGCTACAAGGACTGGACTGAAAGTAAGTGAAAAAGCAGCCAATGTCCAAAGAAAAACTTCGACCTTCGGAAAGCCTGGAGAACTATTTAAAAAAAATACAAGAAAGTCTGGTTCTTTGGAAGCAAAATATAAAGAAATGAGGGGTGGCTTTTGCACAGTACTTTAGTTTTAGGAGAAGATATGTCATATGCATTATGAACCAGACTTTAGTAATATGCCCTCTTCTTCTGTCCTCTCCCCCTTTTCATGGCAGCTGCTATAGCAGACTGTCACAATGAGTGTTGCCAAAGTTCTCCATTTCTTTGAGTCATTCATAATATGGTGGGACATGATGTGTGACACAAATATCAAGACACCACTGATGCATCAACTCTCAAGCCAAAGTTACTTTAGAAGGACAAAGAGTGAGAACTTTGCGCCCCTCTTCAGCGTCAACTTCCAGCTCAGAAAAAAGCCCTTTTATTGGATGTATTTGAGGATAAAAAAAAAAATAAGCCTAACCTGCTTTTGCAACATACTGTATGTGACACATTCTACATTTGGAGAGCCCAGATGAATGTCGCTTAAACAGCAGCAAATATTCCACCAGCCTGTATTTCTGTAAACATATCAGCAAAAAAATATTCCTCATGCACCCCTGAGCAAATTAGAATTCCTCGCTCTCATCCTCCACTTTCTCCACCCACTCTCTCTGTCCTCCTACCACATGCCTCCCAAAATGAGCAGTGAATCTCAGCTCCTGCCCATTAGGCTCACATTCACTCACACAGCATTTTCTCCCTGCCTGCCTCTCTCTCGAACTCACACACACAAACGCACACCACTCAGTAATGCAGTAGTGGTATTCTCCTTTACAACAGACCCATTTCACAGCAGCCATTTTAGTATGAAACAGTAAGTAAATACAGGTGTTACTAATTACATTAAGAGCCTTAATTGACTTGTGTAGCAACACCAGTGTTTACCTGCTCTCTTATGTCAAAATTGCTGCTATAAAATAGATGAGATGTTGGACTGTTTGCAAGGCAAGATTCTGTTCTAAACATTTTCCTTGTAGGACATGGACCTCGCACAGATGAATTGAGGCATCAAAAAAATACCAACCTAAATCAGTGTATTCACCTCTTCAGGTAAGCCCCATCACATATCACGACTTTTTCTCCTTGAATGGTGTCCACTCCTTTTTCACCTGCAGTCTGATGAAAACTTCAGCAGAGCAAGATTTCAAGTGTTAAGAATGTGCTTTTTATTTATTTGGTCAGCGTTTCTATTTTTGATCTCATTTCAGGATCCCTCAGTTGAGCATTTTTGTATCAGCACTACAGTATTCTGTGCTCTGTTTGCTGTCAATCACACACTGCATACAAGAGGAAATTGGAAAAAAAAAAAAAAACCTGTCACTGCTTTAATTGAAATGTCTCTCTTGGGTAGGACGGCGTGTAATTTCAAGGTAGGCTTGAACGTGTAAAGTTTTTGCTGTCTTGTTCTCGTTGATGTCTTGTTGATGTTTCTCGTCTCCAGCCAGCTGGACTGTGAAGCACAAACATGCCATATGAGCTAACAGTCAGCACTTGCTGCCACTTTTGAAAGATGCACTGTTACGTTTTGATGTTTAAGGCCTCACGAACATTTCACTGGAAATTTCTGCATTTGTGTTTAGTCCTCTTCTACCTCAGTATATTTGGAAAAAAAAAGTTCTGCACTTTCTAATTTACATCCTTGTCCCACATCTAATCCAGGAAGAAACAGTGTGCTCTTAGTGGCTGATGTAAGATCTGAAGACCTTGTGCCAACCTAATGAGTTGCAACAAGTGTTCTGCCTTTACTAAATGTATGAATCCTGAAATATGCTGTTTTGCATTGTTAAAGAAGTCTGGTACCTGTGACAACTGCTGCTCAGCTGGGCAGCGCAAATCTCTGTCAATAGTGAATCACTGTGTTAGGAACTCCACTGTATCAGTGGAGTTCCTAACTCATGTGGCAGCTAACTCAGACGTGAATAACAGGCTGCAGACAAACCTAAATACGCTTTACTGTAGCCCTCTCCTGTGGAAGCCATTTTTGTCCAGAGGGATTGGAAGTTACTTGGATGTTTTCTTTTGCTTTGTTTTGGACGGATGCATCACCACCGTGCCCTTGGACAAATTTTGGAAGGTTAGCCACTTCTGTGAATGTCATTGCTGTTCCAAGCCAATGGCTCTTACTCTGGATATGTGAAGCTCACAGAACCTTAACAATAGCTTTATAGTCCTTCTGAGACAGATCTATTTCTATCACCTCCCTCCTCATATTTTCTTACTGATGAGCTCTTTAAGTGGACTTCATGCTTTTTAAAATGGTTTATATGAATAATGGCTTGATGGAGTCTAGTTCTGCTTCATTTTATTAAAGCAGTTTGGTAGATTTAGCAGCTTAAGGGGCATCCACACAGGGAACGATTTGCTTTGTTGCGCATCGCTTTCTCGCTGATGGTTGGTCACCAGTGGATATTCTGGACTCTGGTTGCCTAACAAAATAATTATTTGATCCCCTGCTGAAAAGAAATGAACAGTCTCTAATTTTTATGGTAGTTTCCTTTTAATGGAGAGAAACAGCCAGAACACTGAAGATGCAACAAAGGAGTGGCTAAAGAAGAAGCACATTAAGGTCATGGAGTGGCCTAGCCAGTCTCCAGACCTCAGTCCTATAGAAAGTCTATGGAGGGAGCTGAAGCTTCAAGTTGCCAAGCGGCAGCAATGAAACCTAAAGGATTTAGAGAGTTTCTGTAAAGAGGAGTGGGCCACAATCCCTCCTGAAATGTGTGCAAACCTGGTGACCAACTACAAGAAACATCTTACCGCTGTCCTGCCAACAAGGGTTTCTCCACCAAGTACTGAGTCATGCTTGAGGATCAAATACTTATTTCACTGAATTTATAACTCATATATATATATGTTTCAATGGCTTGCCTCAAAGTTGAGAATAGTTTAAGTCGGGACCCGCACACTTTGCGTTGCCAGCTGTTATTGCACCCGTTGTCGCTGAATGTCATTGACTTTCTAGTCTTTGGTCACCAGGTCGCTGGGTGCAAATACTTTGTCAAAGGCCCACTTAGTTTATATTCTGTCTGTAACTAAATCAGGCATTCAGCACTGCCAGCAGTGACCTAGTAACATGTGATATCTTGTTTGCTTAATTCCATTAAAAAAATGAAGTGTAACCACCTATGTTTTAACATTAAGTGTCCTATAGCGGATGTGTGAATAAGTGCAAGTGTGCCTTGGCAGACGTTTTCCTTACCCTAAATATTTATTAGTTGCTATGCACACATACTGCTGAAAGAACCCACTGGAAAACAAAGTCTGTTTAAAAAAACAAAAAAACATGTAACACCAGAATATGTGAACATCCATGTCTGGGAGTAGAGTTTAAGGTGAGTGTTGAAAAAAACATCGATCAAATACAATATTTCCACTTAGACAACTGTCATCCATACTCAGAACTGAATGACAGTTGTTTGGGTTGTGCTTTTGTTTCGCCAAAGAGACAACGCTGTCAAACTTGAACAATACGTGCCCACACAGTGGTGAAGCAAATGTCATTGTGGCACACTCATGAATTTATAACTGTGGTGTCTTTTCCAGCTAAATAGTTGCTTTGGTCACAAAAACACTTTCAAGAGAAACTCCAGGTTTTCAGACTCTACAGTTATACTCAATGTCAAAAAAATCGGTGTTAATAAGGAAACTGGCAACAGCAAAGCTAGAATTTCCATACTTTTCTCATTAAACATTTGAGAGCTGGTGTTGTTTGCTTTGTCACAGGTAAGTGGGGCCTGTTTGGGCTGAACACAAAACTCTGACACTGACTAAATCTAACTGTGACTACCAGACATATGTTTTTTCCAAAAACCTGCTGATCTGTGTCGGTTTGGCTCTGCAATGTTTGTAGGACCCCGAGACACAGCGAGCGGGTGGCTGCATTTGTACGGACAGAACTCTGTGGGTGGGTGACGGGGGAGAGTTATTATTTCTGAGTGTCCGCTGGCATTTTGCCGCCTTCTACTTTTTTCCCCTCCTCCAGCTCTGCTGTGTGTTCCTCCTGGTGGTAGGGACTACAGTCCTGCTTGCCAAATGGCCTAGACTGCCTGTGTAATGCTGGAGGCAATCTGCACTTATGGGCATGCTTTTGTGTAGCAGGCACACATGCAAATGCACACATTTACTCCAGCTAGGCTGATGCAAAACTGGGTTTGGAGTATATTTGGTTCTTCTGATCCAGCAGAGCATCTGCATGTCTGATAATTTGTCTGTTCTTTTTCTACTGGCAATTGTACGTTGGATAGAACTGGTTGAACCCTATAAAAGTCTCTGCTGATTCTCCAGCTCCCTTGTTGGAAATGAGAGACTGGACATTTAGGGCCTGCCCTGAGCTGCACCAGGTTGTTTAAGATCAGTGTTACAGGCTGTCATGTCATCTGTGATTACCTGGGCACGAAGAAATTGAGAGAAATTAGAAAAATGTGGACGCTTAATCATTTGCAACAAATTGGAGCTGTGATGGCTGAAAGAATGGAAAGAGGATAAGAGTTTTGCTTTATTCCCCTCTGTAGTCATCTACAATGAGTTTAAACAAAGAGGATGATGATAAACTCTGTGACAAAGGACGATGTTGATCTGTATAGGCTGTGAGACTAGGGCATTGTGGTGTCGCCAGCTATTTCAAAGTCACAGGCAAACATCCATTCTTGTAAGAAAAAAAACCAAAATACAATGAAAGGCAAGTTATTCTGGGAATTGCCAGATCTCCATATCCCATTTTTCTCTATCAAGTCTATTTTTTTGTTCATCTGAGACAAATTTCCAACTTGCTGGTACAGCAGGGTTGCAAACTGTCACGCTTCTGGCGTGTGACACACACTTTCACCTTCAGTCCCACGCTCTCATGCTGCCCAAACAGATCTCACGCCAAATAAAAGGAGCTTCAAAGCCCCTCCTTTATGAAACAAACAGTTAAGCTAAACAGTTTTTTTTTTTTTAACACAGAATTCATTATAAAGATTAGACTTTTTTTCCATATTTCAGAGCCAAGACTGGTCTATGACAGCTGGGATAGGCTCCCGCCACCCTCGAGCAACCCTGAACTGGATAAGCAGTTAAGAAAATGAATATCACATAAATATCCGAGTGCAAAGGACACAGTTTACATGGTTAAGTGCTGGAGGTGCAGACACAAGCACACACCCCTGTCTGTGTGAAGTTAAAAATGATAAATTCAATCTGGTATGAGTTTGAATTTGTTGCAGCCAGCTGTTTGTATAATTCCTAAATATCTGCAGCCTCATTACCTACAGGATCTGAGTGTCCCCATTGTACATTTACACACAACAGCATGATATTTCCCTTCCCTTCTAATGACTAGTCTTTTGTGGTACAACAGCGGTAATTTAATTATTCATAGCTGTTAATCAGTACCATCAGAGGCATGACATGAACAGTAAATCATAATCTGTGCTTTTCTACACCTTCGACATGTGAGCTGTCATACACAGTGACATGACGCGTGTCGTCCTTTGTTCCATCACAGCTGTCTGGATATTTAGTAAAAGTCTGATCTGTTTTGTAAAGTCAAAAAGACTTAGTCAAAACCACAAATAGCTAATTTGTCTGATAATTATTAAATATTTATTTGAAGTGCAAGAGATGCAACGATGTTTATTGAAACATTTGAAAACATACTTTAAAACACAATATATAAAACAAAAGAGAGTTTTTACATTTCTAGCGAGTTTGAAAGTCAATATTTGGTATGACCTACTTTATTCTTCAACACAGCATGAACTCTCTTAGGCAGTTTTCTTGTAATTTCTCTAGGTAGTCTTCGGGAATAGTTCTCCAGGATTCTTGAAGGACATTCAAAGCTCTTCTATGGATGTTGGCTGCCTTTTGGTTGTGGAGGTCTAGTCTATGACTGATATTGTTCCACTGTGTGTTTTTCTATACAGGTATGCTTTTAGTGCAGCAGTGTGTTTGGGATCACTGTCATTGTGAAAAATGAAGTTGTTGCCAGTCAGACCCTTTCCAGATGGTATTGTATGGTGGATCAAAATCTGATGGTATGCTTCTGCATTCATAATTCCATCAGTTTTGACAAGATCTCCAACACCAATGGCTGAAATGCAGCCCCAAACCATGACAGAAGTTAAGAAGTAAAGTGGCTTAACAAACAGAAAACATTCCTCTGAAAATAGTCATGTACAAGGACTGGACTGAAGGTAAGTAAAAAAGCAGCCAATGTCCAAAGAAAAATACTGACCCTCAGGAAGCCTGGAGAACTATTGCTCAAGTCCACTTTAAAAAAATTGCAAGAAAGACTGGCTCTCTGGAAGCAAAATATAAAGAAATTAGGGTGGCTCAAGCCAGTTCACCCAAATTACTTAACTGTTCATTCCCTCAATTTAAAAAAAAGTTAGTTTGACATGAAAATGTCCGGTTTTGCTACTTTCAGCAGCTTTAGTCCTAAGAGTGCCTACATCTCAAACCTATATTCTGCTACATGTCAAATTGTCTCAGAATAGAAAAGTAGGAAATCCAGTCAGAGATGACACAGAGTGGATGCTGGAATAGAGACTTTATGCCTCGTAAACTAGGATAACTAGTTTGTTGTGGGGGAGGTATAAGCTGTCCAAGTTGTTAAGCAGCTTCATCCCATTTCACAGCTCACCCCAGCATTTGAAATTCCACTCAGACCTCTGTTTGTCTCATGTCTTGTTGGGGCTGTGGATAGTAATAGAGTTTTAAAAGAACCTTACTGCTTTGCTGCCAAGTGATTCTCTGCTTTTTCAGCAGATTCCCAGTTGTCCTATGTTATCCTAATGCCTTCCCACAAAGCCTGAGAGCGACAGCAGGAGAGGGAGGAATTTAGTTGTGCTCATGCTAGAGAGTCACTTAGCCCACTTTAGTAATACACACTTTTCACTCTGTTGCAGTAATGTGTGTACCAATTGCAAACGGCATTCTGATTCTAATAAAGAAGAGACACCAATTTTTGGGTGATCGATGGCTCTGTGTAAAGCCACTGATGCACTACTGGTACAAATTGGGAGTTAGGATGGGCAAAACATATGATTTTCACCTAGTTGTTGTGACATACTAAAAGATTAAAGTACTTTCAAAACAATACTATATGTTGATTTTTTTGTACAATGTACGGCTAAAGTTGCCTGAAAATGTTTCACATATACCTATCAGTTAACATAAAACTAGTTCATCTTTGCATTAATAATTTCAAAGCACTATGCGTTAACAGCTATCAATCCAACAATAACAATATACCAGCTTTATCTTCTGTGATTTTTGTAACTTTTTATGGTTTTTAATCCAATTGTTTTGGGTTTTACAGCCTGCAGCTTATCACCGGGCTAACACAGAGAGACAGACAATTCACATTCACACCTATGGCTAATTTAGAATCACCAATTAACCTATCATAGACTGTGGGAGAAAGCTAGAGTAACTAAAGAGAGTCCATGCAGGCACATGGAGAACATGCACACTCCATGCAGATGCTGAACAAGGAACGCTCTTGCTCTGAGGTGACAGTGCTTGCCCCAGTCAATTCCAACACCAGGAAAAGATAGTTAGCAAAGTGGCAAACATACTGTAGTGAAGCATTTAGCAGCTAAACAGCTAGCCAGTTACAGCCGAGATACACGACAAAAGCATTTTCCTGGAGCATTAAGTAAGAAATCATAACCAAGCGTAACTCTAATTTGGCTATTCCTTTTGGAATGCTGTTGCATACAAACAGGTATCTTGAACACTCTACTTGCAAAAGGTACATATAACTGCAACACTCTGAAAGAAAAGAGACAACCAGCTGAAATGAATGACATGAGCAAAACCAAATCTGTTGTTTCTATATCAAGACTCATGCAGGTACAAAGAAATTCAGATGGTTCTTTGTCGTCAGCTGCTTCACCCCTATTAATCAAGTTCAGGCAACTGTTTCAGAGCAGATTGTTCTGGGAGTTGCCAGTTTTTCTGCTTTCATGGATGTTCATGATCCGAGAAGTAATCAGTCTTTCTGTTTGACGTGCTCTGGATCCCAGTGCTGCTTTCTTAAGAAAATTCAAAGTGAATTTATCTGATTTCACACTCAAGTTACCACACAAGATAGCTCCAATAAACACTGTCTTTTGCAATACTATAGTTACTGTACTGTATGACCTGAAGATACATTTGCAAAATATAACATAAGTCTTTTTGGTAAAGCTCCTCACAGTTCTCAGTGCGTCTTCATTTCAAACATTTTTCCATTTATGTCAACAGCTTCCTGTTTGTCTAAGTAATTCATCTTTAATTGATGCTGACAACCCAAGACATTTATTAATCATCAGTCAGAAAAGAAGAACAAATACGATACCTTCTGTGTACAAACGCCCAAACTTTGTTCAGTTATTTTCAGTTTTCCCGTATTTCTTGACCCACTTTAAAAAAAGATGCAAGAGGGAGAAATAATATAATTGGCTTCACAAAAGTGGGTCACCGATTGAGCTTTGAAGAGTAATTTTATGGTGTTTTTGAGTCGTGGCGTGTCTTTAACGTAAACTTTCTCGATGTTCTCCCATTCCTTCTTCAGTTTTGATTAGGCCTTGTTTTTAAAGTAGTAAGTGTTCAGTGGTTTTCATGGTGCTGAAGAAACATGGAGCGCAGAAATCCTTCTGGAAGTGGATTCCCAGCAGGAAGGATGCGTGTTACTTGAGAATCATTGTAAGGAAATGGTGTTAACTGTCTTCAGTGTTGGGCAACTCATTAGCCGCATAATTTGCCAACATGTACGGATGAAAAAATTATGTAATGCTGCAGTAGTCCAAACTAAATCTGTCCTCCCCTCCCACAGGAAGGATTTGTCTAGTAACAGCTGCACCAGTTAGATGAGGCTGAGAGACATTTGACTCAGTACCATTTGTCGCCTGCTCATGATATTCCCCTTCCCTTCTAATGACTAGTCTTTTGTCATCTCTCTGGTCATGTAAGCTGTTATATATGGTCTTTTGCATATATAACACCACTGCAGCTAAATCTGACTGTGGTTCTTCTTTTTTTTGTGGCGTTACAGAAAAAAACAGCTGCTGTTGTGTCCTGCGGCAGAGTTTGTACTGAGAGATTATACAGTGCGCCTCTCTGGCACTTGACAGGGCTTTGTAGTCTCCCACACATTTCTGGATAATATGGCAGACTTGCTAATCTGACATGGTGTACACCCCTGTCACCTGATCACTGGCAGAATCCTGATATTAAAAAGACAGCACCCCAATGTGAGGGAGACAGACGGTGAAAGAGAGAGACAATGCATTTGAGCAGGGAGAAAAAAAAATGGAATGAATCCCCAGACAGATGGTGCATGCATGATAGATGAGCAATACAAGGCAATAAGTTTTACACTTTGTGCAGGCTTAGACAGACTTAAATCTGCCCATTGCATTTAACTGATAAACCATACGTTTAACTTGAGTAACAAGCCCTTATAAACCTCCAATACAGTAAATAATAGACTCTACAAAATACAGAGGCAAGATTCTACTTTTAGGTTCCCGACTTGAGGAAATGACTATGATATCTGTAGACACGAGCAGTACATAACAGTTCTTATGCATTTTATTTGTTCTGAGAAACACTGAAAAAGTGCAGTCTCCTCTAAAAGAAAACCATATGTCTGATTATGTACTGTTTTCTGCTGGAGCTCCAAGGTGACCCTGAAAATTCATAGTGAAAATGTTTTTTCTCTATGCTTTTGTTACCTTCAATACATCTTCCATTTCTTCTCATTCATATTTTAAAAAAGCTAAAGTCTGATGTGAGTTGACCTAAGGGTACATTAGCCTATCTCTGTGTTTAGTGACTAGAGCCCAACGGATATAGGATTTTGAAGACCAATACCTATATTTGGTGATTTTAAAAATGTAATTCATCCTCCAATATTCTTTTTTTCCAGACACATGAAATATTAACAGATTTCCCTAACATTTGTTATGTGTAGTTATGAGTCCTTACTAAGAAAATATGACAATGCAGTTTAAAAATAATTTTGTTTTGTTGTCACAAGTCATGGATTACTTGTTTACGCTCGGCCATACTCTGCTCGGATCAGCTGGTTGTTGTGTTTGTGGTGTACTGAGCACGTGTGTTGCTAACAGGGAAGTTGCAGAGGGCCCTAAGGTAGAGAAACTATGCAACATCAACACTCACAACATTGTTTCTCCCATTTCATCTTTACTTCTTTTAAAATTTATAGTTATCGACCTTTGTAAATGCTGATAAGATATATTAGCAAATAGCTAATATCGGCCTTGCTGATGTATTGGTCGGGCTCTATTGGTGATTCAAATTCCTTGGGCCTATGGCCACTTCTATACTAGGTTATGGTTATGGATTTGGAATTTAGTGTATATAAAAGGTGATGCTACTGTATGTCTCAGGTGTAAATTTGCTGTGTCTTCTCTTTATAGCAAATTGGGAGGAATATCTTAACCATAATTCACAACAACAGCAGAACTATGTTGGTTTATTACGCCTGCACATTATTTATACCATTAACATTGTAAGTGTCACGGCCTTGGTAATCTTAAAAGCCAGAGCCACGACCTTAGCTATAATTATCATGGCCATAATTACAGCCACAGCAATCCCCTCATAATCACACCTATAGCCACAGCCATGGCTTTCTAACCATACCCATAGCTGTTATAATCACAGCCAGGGCAACGGCCAGCTGAACACAGTGCAGAAATCTAACTAGTCTCTGCCAGTCATCTTATTCGATTAGCCCTAATGATGCAGACTGAGCTTTATAGCATAGGGAGCCACAGCAAATGGTATACCCACACCAGCTGTAGCACCTTCTGGAAATTTGGATCAAAGGGACTGCAGAAAGTGTTATCACATAACTCAAAAGTAGTCAGACAAAAAAGCACAATCACCATACACTTTAGTGTTCTGATTCAGCTTGTCCCTAATCATGTTCAGAATCTATTCACTGGAACACTATATGCCCTTTTGAAATTGAGGTGAAAATGTACAGCATGTCTTTTGAAGCGCAAATTACTGTACTTGATACATTGACACTATATAGCTATAGTAAGCTATTTTGTAAATCTGCCTATGATTAAGATTATATGTGTGGTGGGTGTTATGCATAATGTGCATAATATTCCATAGGTCAGCGTAAGGGCATGTAATGCTTCATCCACTTTTAGAATTCAAATGCTTACAGATCATTTTTTCGTATTGCATGCTCTTTGGTTCATTAAGACTGTGAAGTTGTGTGTTGAATACAGAATGTTTCTACATCTCAGAAAACCCTTACAGCTGACACCAAGCAATACACTCTGTATGGAAATGCAGTTCGAGAGCCGTTTCAGGCCTCATACTCAGCAACTAGACTTAAATGTCTGATAGCCCATGACCTTTTTTTCCCCAAGCACTCAAGTTGTAAAACTTAAAAATTCTTGTGTTTTTATTCTGTGCAGTTTAGCATATATTGAAAACTCTTATGTAAATCTTTTTAGTCATCTAAGACACATTACCACTGGTTTCAACAATAAAATGACACATATAGTAGTAATTGGAAAAATAGCAATGGTTTTTGCTTTCAGATGTATTCACCGTCTTGTTCTTGGTGTTACCTAGTAAGCTAAATTACACAACAAAGCAGTAGCCTATGTGAGTTTCTTTACTGGTATGTCTGTACTCCCAGTCCCTGATATTAAATACTTCAGTATCTACACCATAAATGAACATATGAGTATACAACAGTAGGTCCTCAGTTCAGTTTTGCCCTTAGTCTGTCAGTAATCAGTGATAATTATGATTCAGTACAGTCTTCTCAAGTAGCCCTCACCTTTTAGCCATGTGGATTTCTATGGAAGGTTTTTCACATGTTCTGCTCCAGAAGACCTGCATAAACTTTTGTGGTTTTTCTCTTTTTTTATCCATCCAAAAATTAAATGTATCCATCAGCTGTAGGCTACTTTATGTTCTATGCTAATTAGCAAATGTTAGTCTGCTAACATCAACAAAGATAGTGGACATTGTTATGGTATGATATATACATATGATATGATATATGATATCCCATAAAATAAGCTACTGGCGTGGTTGTGACTTGGATTTTGATTAAACCATAACTTGCAGATTGTCCTACTCATGGAAAATATATCTGAAAGACTCCTAATATCATTGCTTGCTAAAAATGGAGACATTATACCCATGTATAATATATGTATACATATGGTATAGAAGTAGCCTACATTTTCCTACAGAAGGCAAGTTTATTGAAATAATAAGTTTAAGTAAATTTTTGTAATGTAATTGCATTTGTGCTCTGTAAACAGCCAACTAATTTAGCTCTGCAGCTATAATTGGGGATGAGCTGCATCAACTAGAAACAGAAAATAAGTGAGACCATTAATTATTAAGAACAGCTATCTACTCAACTTTACATCTTTGTTCCTTTTCCATTGTATTATAGGAAAATATCCTACAAAGCCTATATCTGGCATATTTGGAACGTATTTAGAAAAAGAAGATGTTTGTCCTTCAAAGCTGATGTAGGCTTGAAAACCTTTATCTTTATAACAAAGTTAAGTTTTATTCTTTCTTTCTTTTTTTTATTTCTTTAATCCAAATTTGGCCTTGATAAATTAAACTACGACTGAGTTAAATTTATTATCTTTTTAATTGGACGTGTCATTTACAAAGGGCAGGAAAAATGCAGGATTCATTAAGTGCGATATTAAAGAGTCACTGATTTATTTGTCTTCCTTCACCACTTTGAAGAGTCTTTGTTGGTTTACTTGAGAAGGTCAACAGATATTATTTTAATACTGTATTCTAATACAGCTTAGCCAATCACAGTCTCTATCTGTAAACTTATACTTAACTGCTTAGGTCTGCAAATAACCAAGCGCTATTAATTTGAATGGTTTGGTCAATATAATCGACCTAAATTTGGTATTTGGTGAATAAATACTCTCCTTTACAGTATGTGTAGCTTTTGGGAGTGCTTGTTATACTTACTGTATAATTACCACCAAAGTCCCAAAGATACACTCAACAAGGAGTCTTGTCCTCTCATTCCATAAAGATGTAGGGTATTAATCATGCTTCACAGACATGTAGCCAATTACTTTTTTGAAAGGCTTCCCATCCCTTTTTGGCTTCGAATCTCTACACATACACAGAGAGGCACACATACACAAAGACCATGCTACATTATTAAAGCCAAGAGGCTCTACTATGAGACTTTAATTGTTCACATTTGCTTTGAGCATATTTATACTCTCACAAACTATTTTAGGCAACTTTGAACATTTTTAGTCACTTTGAAAAGTTGCTTCAAATATGTGGTGCAAAAACAGCGTACTCTTAGACTTTGTCTGGTGTGCTTTGGAGAAGGAATCCATGCTGTGGGTCTTGAGGTTATTAGCTATTTATTAGCGGTGCACTATGCAAACCTCAATGACCAGGGGCGGACTAAAATAATAAATCAGGCTGGGAATTGTACTCTATCTAAGGCCACCCTGTTCATGCAAACCAACAGGCTCTGGAATCTGAAGACTAAAACTATGTGTTGACGTGAAGGGTACAAAACTAGTTATGAATTTGTCCACAATGATCATCTGTTATCTAGTTAAAACATAACACCATAATTTGGTAGTGACCAACAAACCTACCTGAATGTTTAGTTTGAAAAGGTACACTATATTCCCAAAAGTATTCACTCATCCATCCAAATCATTGAATTCAGGTGTTCCAATCACTTCCATGGCCACAGGTGTATAACCAGTGAGCTGCACCAGTGTCAGGCAAGAGTGTTTCTCTTTCTCCCTCTTGTCACCACCTTCCCTTCAAATGTTTTCCATAGTGAAGCAGGTGAACTGTTTTTCAGGTCACCCTTAAAAGCATACCTGACTGACTATCTGCCCCTGTCAATAAGTAAATTCCCACTTATATTTAAACATGCACATTTACATTCTGAGATGTGTTACTGTACTAGGTTTACTAAATTTGGCATACGTGTATCCCAGATGCATGGGATTGTTTGCATTTGGGATACTTCTTTATAGTATCTTGGCTGTCTCTTCCCTCCTTTTTTTTTTTCTCATGATGTAGTTGTGTTGACAGCATAGTGACAGAGACAGAATGATGGATCCTCCCTCATGGTGACACTTTATGCAAAACCGTGTCCTAATTACAGCTGTAAAAATGTAGAGCAGAAATTCCCCTAACACAGTTGAAGCAGACTGTGGAGAGGTGTGTAAATAATTCTGGTTTAGCTGCAACATCCATCATCAGCCATCGCTCAAGGATTAACTACTCGTCCGTTAGGCCCAGATCCTTTTATTCTGTTTGTGTCAATAGTATTACATTCTCTAATTTCCTCAATGTCTCAGCCATCTATTTATTTTCTTTAGTGGCATACTTCCATTAAGAGTCTCTCACAGCACTCTGGACAGCTCACCTGTCTATCACAGCACCAGTACAGGTAGACATGTACTCATATTTGCGTCGCCTCTCAACTGTGTGACAGACTTGTTTTTATAACTTTGGAACTCCCGTTATAGAAAATATTTTAACAATGACTACAAGCGACAGTTAGGGAATAATGTGGAGATTTATGAAGTAAAGACACTTTCTCAGTTATCTGCTTTATAGCACTAGATTACCTACACCGGCCACTTTAAGCTACCATTCATATTAAACAAGCTACCAGGAGCAATGGTGCATTTTATGACCATTTTAAGGCCAATATTAAATTGCTGGTCATGATCCAGCACTGACCCCAATGCACAAACGAACAATAAGCATTTATGGTGTAATTTATACGTTGGCATGCAGTGTAAGCCGGAGATTTTATGGAGAAAGAGTCAAAGTTTGAATTATAGCTTTTGCTGGAGTAATTACTGCTTATTTTGTATACAGGTGGAGAGTGGTGAGATCATGTATTGAATGGCATTTAAAGATTTTATTTAACTGGATCTTGCAGCACCATTCCAAAAGACTCTCACTGCGAGGCACTCGGCCAAGAGAAGTAAAAGTCACATGAATTTTGATTTAAAATGTAAAAAAACCCACAAAAAAACAATCAAAACATGGCCCTTATATTGCCTCTAGTACAAGGTACAAGGAAAAGATCAATGATACTTAGGTGTAAGACATGGCCTGTTCTTAATTTATGAGGCACATTAAAGTGGATGGAGATTCTAGTATTGTGCACAGGTGTTACCTGCACCTCTGCGTGACCTTAGGCTGAATATTTGAACAGGCAACAGCATATTACTCCATAATGCAATTCAAAACAATAACTTTTATTAGTTCTAAAACTTTCTGCGTGGCTAATGTTGAGATGGGTGCATTCTGTGGCTGAGGTTGTGGCTTCTGTTTTTCTACAACATTTTAGTTGGTTAACTGCCAAAGCAAATCGCTGCACAGCAGTCTCTTGTTATTCTGACCCGATCTGAACTTTTCATTTTCGGTTTTCAAAAACACAATGTGTAGCCAGTGCGTGATGCAACCGTGATGTATGTGTGTTTGTGGCTGACCCTGTAGCTGACCACTTGTTAAACATGTCTCTCGATACCCTCTTACTGTTTATCTCACAGACAACCAGTGCACGTGCAACAAACTATCCTACTGTATGTGCCAGAAACCCATCAGAAAAGTTGTCTCCCCCCCCCCAGGAGAATATAAATGCACCAAACTTTTCTGTGCCAACTAGCTGTGAGGTCTTTCCTTCTGTGCAGTTCAATTCAGCTGCAACTTTCAGTCACTAAGAATAGAGCTATTTACACTTAAGCCCTGAACAGGCTTGTTAGGTTTAAATATTTATTTTCAACATGAGAAATGTTCGACTTCTTTACAGATGCAGCATGAGATGACTTTTAAATATATTTTTATTGTTTGGCAGCTTATTATTTACTTGCTGGGGCTTTACCTTCAAGTTAAGTAGCTGGAGGCATGTGGTTGACTTGCAGCCTGTCTGAATAATGTATGCACCTGTGAGCCTGTGGTCCTGGAATCTTTGTTTCCTGTAGTCTTTCAGTTTTTTTAAACTGGCCTTGAGAGCGTGTGTGTATGTGTGTCCGTGTGTATGTGTGCGTGTAGGTGTGCGTGTGTGTCTGTGTGTGAGAAAAAGCTGATGTAAATATACAAAGAAGTGGAAAACAGTTCAACTCTGTCACACAGATGCTATGGAGGTGTCAAAATTTGCTCAAATGCAAATGCTGCCCAAACAAAATTCCAGGTACAGCAAACTGCCCTGGGAAGCTGATGCTGACTCTTAATGCAGCGATTTGCTCTTTGCTGATGGTGTTTGGAGTGTCTGAACAAACTCTGGGCTGTTTAAGATCAGAGCGAGAGCATTTTGTTTTAAAGCATCTTCACATCCTCTTCATTGAAATCCCTGTAGACATCAGAATATTCTGAATGTTGCCATGGCAACAAAACATATCCTACATGGACCAACAGTAAATTGTACATTTGCTTCGGTTTATTATAGTATTTAACTGGCCTGTTTGTCAAGGAAAACAAGCACATTGGCAGTGCACTTGCTAATATTGTTCCAGTAAACAGTTTGATTTTACTGTGAGCCGAATATGAGCTCACTGTGGTTAATTTATTGGATGTATAAACAGCGGAATAAAGGCATGTTGATGTGCGTGTTCATGTTTTTGATGTGATATTGAGAAAATGACCAAAGAACGTTGTTTTTACTGCTGCTTTTTACTAGCTGATCCAATGTGTGGTAGAAGATCGTGTCAGCTTTAAAGTATAAAACCACAGTACAGTATAATTAGCCATTACTGTCATATATAAAGTAAGAGCTGGTAAGGATTTTGTTAAAGAAGGTGGCAACAAATACAGAAACATTTACCACCAACCTGTTTCTGGATTCTGTATGGGATTCTGAGTATGGTATTTCAAATGTACAAACTATGGCTGTGCTTGAACTGTTCACTCATTCATTTACCCACTCATCCACTATATAGTGTTTGCTACATAATACACAAACTAGGGAATGCAGGCAGCTATTCATACATTTCAATCACTACATGGATACACTTCTACAGAATTATCTGTCAGATATTTCTAAGTATCTCTGTGAATTGCAGTGCATTTGCACATTTCAGGCTTTTGGCACCCCACTGTTTCTATTTTTGGGTAAGTAAGACGGTTCTGTCATTTAACATTTAAATATAAAAAAAGATATAACATAAATCTATGCACGGCTTACTGTATTTACAACATAGAGTACTGTGCAAAACTCCTAAGCCACTCCTCATTTCTTTATATTTTGTCAGGAAAATAGGAAATAGGTGCAGTGTGTGGCGGGGTGTGATTTGTGTCTCAGCTGCAGGGGAGGGGTGGAGCAGTGGGTTCAGGGCGCAGTGTCAGGGGAGGCTGGGAACAGCTGGTGGTCATCGTCTGATCATGCCTCCCCTATTTCAGTAGGGCGCTGAGACCTGGGCGAGAGAGGAGGCAGATGCTGAAAAGCGACTCGGTTGCAAGTCTGCATAGAATTCAGTGTAAATAAACAAACACTCAGCCTGCCACACCGTGTGCGTTGGGTCATCATTCTACACAGCGATTTACTGAAAAGTGCAAACATAACATGGAAATACACTATATAAGGCAAAAGCAGAGTTTGGACAATTCTAACAAGCTTTAAAATTTATATTTGGTATTAACAACTTTATTCTTCAACACATCCTGAACTCTCTTAGACAGCTTTCTTGTCATTTCTTTAAGTAGTCTTCAGGAATAGTTCTCCAGGCTTCTTGAACTACATTCCAAAGCTCTTCTTTGTTGGCTGCCTTTTGTTCCGTTCTCTGTCAGGATGATCCCACACTGCTTCAGTAAATTTGAGGTCTGGGCTCTGGGGAGGCCAATCCATGACTGATAGTATTCCACTGTTTTTTCTTTTGTGTATCCAGGTATGCTTTTACTGCTTTAGCAGTGTGTTTGGGATCATTGCCATGCTGAAAAATGAAGCTGTTGCCAATCAGACCCTTTCCAGATAGTATTGCATGGTGGAAAAAATCTGACTGTACTTTTCTGCATTTAAATTTCATCAATTTTGACAAGATCCCCAACATTACTGATTGAAATACAACCCTAAACCATGACAGAGTCTCTGCTGTGTTTTACAGAAGGCTGTACATACTCACTGTTGTACCTTTACCCTGACCTCTTACTGAGCTTACTGAGCTCCATAAAACCTGCTGCCCCTGATTTTCAGCCCAGTTCTTGTGTAATTTGTTATCTTTGGCATTTTTTATAGATTCATTTAAGGAAATGGGAACAAATTATGTGTTTTTATGACAGGCTGCTAGTAACAAAGTGTCTGAAGTTGCAATTTTAAATAGGTTCTTTGCTAAGTTGTCTGTTATGTGCAGACACAACACTGGTTGAGTTAGGTGCCTTTTTTATGCTTAACTGATTCATAGTTTAGTGTTAAGTGGCTTAACCCCCCCAAAAAAGTTCCTCTGAAAATGGTCAGGTACAAGGACTGGACTGAAAGTACTGTACGTGAAAAAGCAGCCACTGTCCAAAGAAGAACTTTGAAAGACCTTGAAAAAGGCTGGAGAACTATTACTCAAGAACACTTAAAAAAATTACAAGAAAGTCTGGCTGATTGAAAGCAAAATATAAAGAAATGGGGGGTGACTCAAGATGTTTTCATGGTACTGTACTTTGGCTGAACTGTATCCACCTAAAAAAAGCATGATGGGATTACAGTTGTAACTGTGATCTTCAGTATGTATATTATCGTGCCCCTTCAAGTTACCCCTTTTGCTCAGTCACAAGAGGAGGTGAGCCTCTATGCCACTGCGACATCCCAGGAGCATCCTCACCCGGTATTCCGAGTGGGTAAGAAAATCACAATAGCTCTTTTTTGTTGTCTGACAACAAACAGACAGGATGCAGTGCAGGATGGTCATGGTTGATGGATCTAGTATATCTCTTCTGTACACTAATTTTATGTTATGTCATGAGGTCCATGATACAGCTGAGACTGAATGTTTTCACAATGGTTGGCATACTATTAGTGAATGAGTGAACTTTTCAGCCTTCACTTTACAGTGTACGATCCATTAACAATTGTGGTTCAAAGAACAGTTCAGTATCTGGGAAAACATGCTAATTTTCTTTGTTGCCAATAGTAAGATGAGAAGATTGATACCACTCTTATGTCTGTGTGCTAAGTATAGAGCTCAAGCCAATAGGCAGTTGGCCCAGTTTAGTGTGAAGAGACCATCAGCAAGGGGAACGCTGTAAGTCTAGCTCTGTCCAAAATCAAAAATAAACCTGACCTCTCTAAAACTACTAATAAACTAAATGTGCAGACAGGAAAAAATCGAATGCTTAAACCTCCATGATGAGAAGTAACTGCTAATCCTATTCTATCAAACTGTGTTTTTCTTAGCTTTTGAAAGAAGTTCTCCTTGTCTTGGATATAAGGGGACAAATAAACATCCGGACACCTTCTGACACTTTTTCCATATAAATCATTATATTTCAGGAAGGGTTTGGTTTATCTTATCATTTTAGGCCTTCGGTCTTCAGGGAAAAAGGAAAACCTAAATGTTTAACCCTAGGGAATCTGGTGGTAATGTTACACTGTGCGGCACATTCTGATGACATAATGGGAGTGGTTTCTTCTAAGGAAGCCACTGTTAACATAATGAGGGAATATTTCTTTTTTCTTTTCTCTCACTTTATTATGAGATGAAGGGAGGGAGAGAGCAGGGGGAAGACAAACAGCAATCAACCCAAGGCAGACTTTAACCAAGAGAGCTGCATAGTGTATGGGTCACCTACTTAACCCGGTTAGCTAAATGGCACCCCAAATGAAGGAATATCTCAAAACAATGGGGTTCTGTTTTAGTGCAGCAGACAACTTTACAGCGAAATCGAAGATGGTAGCCATTTTCATTTTTTACTAGGGTTGCCTTTTTGAATGGTCTTAGTGCCAAATCTTTCACATTTGACCATGTAGGAGTCGACTTTAGAAGTTTTTTTTGGTTTTTTTAAAATAATTTTCAAACAGGTGATTGGGGTGCAGTAGTACAGGTAATACTTTTTGTTTCACATCACCTGCATGGACTCCTTACAGTCCTCACTGGTTACCCAATTCTAACCTAATGGCCCCCCAAAATCTTGTTTATTATGGCTCAGGATTTAGAGTTTAGGTTGTCTACTATTCAGAAGGTTGCTAGTTTGATTTCCAGCTTATGTATCTGTATGTTGAAGTGTCCTTGGGCAAGATTGTAAACCCCAAGAACCTGGTGATGTATCCATGCATGAGCATTAAAAATGTGTAAGAAGTACTTTGAGTGCTAGGTGAGGATTAAAAAGTGCTATATAAATTACAGTCCATTTACCGTAGACTAAACTAGGAGTGGTTAGAACACAGAGAGCATAAATGTTACAAACTTGATAGTGTAGTTAGTTACATGAGTTAGCCAACATAACAAATAGCTGAGCAACATAGTGGTTTATCAGTTGCCACTCAGCAAAGTTTGAACCTGTGCAAAGATCTGCTTGTCAGGTTAATTGGTGATTCTAAAGTGGCTGTTGGAGTGATGGTAAATGTCTCTCTGTGTTAGCCAGTTAAAAAAAAAAGCGGTTAGAAAAATGATGACAGGGTGTTCCAGCATGAGAAAGCATTGAATACATTAAATTATTTGAGTCTCAGGGGATGAATATTACATGTCTGAGCCTAGATGTATGCATCATAGTGCCATCAACGGGATATAGTCAAAAGCATTTAAAATCAAGAGTAAAACCTCTGAAACTGATCCAATGGTTGAAATTCTGCAGTGAAACAGCTGTGGAAATGATGGCCAAAGTGGAAAATTTTTAAACTTTGTAAATCAAGTGGCTAACAGAATTTTTGAAAGTAATGTCTCCAGATGGACAAACATGCAAACTTTGGCACTTGTATCCACTTTTGAAAGTTTGTTTCAGTTATTTGTTGCACTGTTTCTCCAGTAAAGATCCAGACATTATCAATCCCAAGAAGAAATGAAGCTGTTCTGGTGGCCTGTGGTGGACAAATGTTTAACATTTTATGATTAAATTTGCTTTAAACTGTCACCTGTGTTTATCTCGTTGTTCAATCTGTACCAAAATGATCAAATTCACTTTAAAGGGGAATTTGTTTTTTTTTCTCTAACACTTTAATGATGAACCACACTTTATCAGTTTGCCCAGAACTTCCTGTGCAGTGTCTCCCCAGGTTGGCTGGAACCCTTGTTGTGATGACAGGATTCTGGGAAGTCATTGCATGCGGCTGTTGTTTGCCAAGAAACAGTTACAGCAGGTTACTCCCCTGCCTTTAGTATTTATGCTAAGCTATGCTTCATCACCCCCTGGCTCTTGCTGTGTTCTAGCACAGACATGAAAGTGCTTCTGATCTCCTCATCTAACTCTTGGCACAGAAGTGAATAAATGTTAAGCTATTTCTTAAACGGAACTCTGTAGAATTTGGCCACAAATCAGATTTATTTTGGCATCTGAAAATGCACATTTCTTTCAAGAGAGTGCAGGTGATGCTGGTTTGTTGCAGGAAACAGCAGCTGAACATGAGAAAATGGAATGTGGTTAGAACATGGCCTGAGCTGGAGATCTTGTCCATTCATTTTCAGTGCACTCATAACTAGCGTGACCACCAGAGAAAACCATAATCCTCAACTGGAATTACATTTGCTCGGCCATGTCAGCAGTTCCAAAATCTCTTATCCAGAAGGACAAGGCACCCACTCCACTACTTGCAAGATCTTGTGACTTTTTACTTTTGGTGAAGCAGTTCTATTTTACAACAGTTTGGAGAAAAACACACTGAAGGCGTGAGTACTCAAAGTGGGATGGTCTCCAGTGGGCTAAAATGACTCATGGAAGCACATTTTAGCACAATAATTCAGCATGATTGCACTGTAGGTGTAATGTTCACATCGCGCTCTCTCTCTCTCTCTCCCCCTCTTTTTTTAAAATCTTTTTGT
Source organism: Heterochromis multidens (assembly GCA_015108495.1). Taxonomy (NCBI): domain Eukaryota; kingdom Metazoa; phylum Chordata; class Actinopteri; order Cichliformes; family Cichlidae; genus Heterochromis; species Heterochromis multidens. The sequence continues at coordinate 2,884 of VUQS01031609.1, read as the reverse complement.
TTACCACAGTCTGCGCAGTGTTAAATATTGTTCATCTTTTCTATTATCGTACATTGATGGATTTTATACTTGTGACAGTTTTGGTTTGAAGATAAAATCCAGTCTATCAAATTAACAAACTGTCAGGCTGACAGATGATGCACCCTCAAGGCTATTTTGACAGGAAATTGGATAAAAAAGAATGTTACTTTTAAAAGATAAAAGACAGTCTGTTTTTTTTTTTCCTTCCTCTCTACATCGATGCATCTATTAGTAGCAAATCCTTATATTTGATTCTTGCAGAATCTGAATGTGCCTGGATTCTCTTTCTGCCCAATAAGCAATGCCAAGCTTTTCCTGGCTATGTGTGGGCATACGTCTGCAAGTAAAACAAAGGCAGAGAAAGAAATAGAGGGAAAGACAAAGATAGAGAGCGGGTTTGAGCAAGGGATCAAATGGCAAAAATATTTACAGAGAGGAGTGAGAGATAAAGGATGTCACGGGGAATGGAAAGGGGAAGAAAGCAGGAAAAAGTGTTGTGGGAACCAATTATGCATGGTGTGCTTCTACCTGCTCTAACAACATTTAAATGTGCTGTGTCTTTGAATAACTTTTACAGAAACATTCTCCTTCTTCTCTCCCTGTTTAGAGTTCCTTTCTTTAAAGAAAAAAAAGGAACAAGTACAACACTTGGTGCACATAATTTTAATGACCCAAGATCCCTTCTAGCTATACAAAATAAATGGCATGCAGGCTAATATTACTTAGCCGCAAATTGACACCATTTTTTTTCAAAGCCATAATTACTTTCTCTGCTAATGACACACCATTGCAACAAGCGTATTTTGATTTATTCATTAACCTAGAAATGCTGTTTTGTGACAGATCATCATACACAGGGTTATTCCAGTCTTCACAGAGCCAGCGTCAGGAAACACGGCACACAAAAACACTTTAATATGAACACACCAGAGAAATGAAAAGGATGGAAACCTCAGGTTGAATGACAAGGCCGTCTCACTCCCTCTGACATCTGTTCCTGTGAAAGGAAAGCAAGGATGCCACTAACAGTTTACCCCAGATACCACAGTCCCCTCTGGCAACAGCATCTGTCTAATGAGGGTGCGCAGAAGCTCCTGTGAAGCCAGACATAACAGCGCTTTGATAGTATGAGCTTTCTTCAAGAACCCGCTGCGTAATGAGTGTAAAAGCTTGAATGATAAAATGAAAGGCACTGAATGAGGAGCTGTCCAAAAATCCCATTCTACTAATATGCATCAGGATGCATCATGTCTTGTAAAACTTCTAAAAATATCAGAGAGAACATCTTCACTGCATGCTTCTTGTCAGCATTTCTTGACTCCCATCCATGGTTCAAGGCCACAGTGGACAAATAATGAATTGGACATTGTTAAGGTTTAATTAGGTGGTTTACAGTATATGTGCTACCAGTTAGGTGATCAGAAAGTAATAGTGTGTGTGATTGACAGCTGAATGAGAAATTGTGGTCCTGGTCCTGTAGAAAAAAATCAGTATTGCAAAAGTTCAAAATAAGCTTTTCACGGCGGTAACCCATGCCCTCTAGAGGATTAAGTTTATACATGGCCAGCAACACACTAGATTGGCAACTTCTATTGTTCTGTTACATCAAACTGGCAAAATGGAGTTGTTGTTTTAGTGGTGAGTGTGAGGTCAATGCTGCTGTGGATAATTTTTTCGCTGATTTGCCTTACATTTTAACTTGGCTAAGTGGAATACATGTCAATTTATCTCTGGTAATTTTCTTAAGCAGCAATAGTTATTATTTTAATACTATAAAAATAACCACACAGTAGGCCCACACAAGTAAAATCATTTAATTAATTAATTGAAGTTAATTTCAATTGTCAGCATTACCAAAATGCTTGAAGGCTAGGTGCTCTCCATGTTGCCACCATCTTGGCAATCCAGATTGGCAGACAAAATGAGGGAGATTTCAAAGCACATGAAAATAGGCATAAACATGCTTATTTATTCCTGATATTGTCACAATTACTTACTGTCAGCAGATTAGACATGTCTCCGGACAGCTGACAACAAACTAGATAAACAACAAAAACAGCTGGTTATAAGATAACATTATGCCAGCTAATATTAGGTTTGTGTATCCTAAAAATGACACTTTCTCTCTGATGAACAGTCTGATTACATTCTCACATCATATGAGAGTTTATTCACTAAGTGTCCAAGTCCAACAATGTTAGAAACACTCAAAGAAAGTTTCACTAATGCCGGCTAAAAGTAGCACTTACCGACAGAAAAGTTCAGGATATCCTCAACAGAAGTGAGCTTCACTGACTCATCGACTCATATCGGACTTATTTCACAAAGTTTACAGCCTCCTCCAGAGTAAATAGACATGGACAACCGGCATATTGACAGCTGGGGTAAACAGCGAACTGACAGCCTACACTCACTACTGATGAACACCGGCCAGAGTTGTTTGTCCTACAGCAGCCACTGTAGCTACGATATTGTACTTGAATTACGAATACGAATACGAATAACTTTATTGATCCCAGAGGGAAATTCATTTGTCTGACAGCTCATCTGCTATTTATATGAGAATTGTAAAGCCTGATGGCTGTGGGTGCGAATGATTTTCTGTATCTCTCCATTTTACAACGAAGAGAGAGGAGTCTTCCAGTACTGATGTTTTTTTGTTCCATGAAGATGTTATAAAGTGAGTGATCAGAGTTGTTCAGGATGGCTTCTAACATCTTTAGTGTGCATCTTTCCACCACCTCCCCCAACGTGTCCAGTCTGGCTCCAATTACAGAGCCAGCTTTCCTCACTAGTTTGTCCAGTCTCCTTGCATCCTTGTTTCTGATGCTGCCTCCCCAGCAGACTGCAGCATAGAACAGCA
>VUQS01031608.1:60354-79304 GCA_015108495.1 Heterochromis multidens | reverse complement strand
AGGGGGGGGGGGGTGTCTCAGGAAGCAGAGATTAGGAGAATATAATATGGTTAAATCACTGTATTATCGTTAGTTTTGTGCCTTTTTGTTTTACTGTGATCATTTTTTTGTTTACATCCTAAGAAATCAAAGGGTAAAGAAACAAACGTTGTCCTTTTAAAGGAAATGGGTGGCATCCAAGGAAGCCAAACCCCTTTGCAGCAGTCAGATTTATCCCTCAGTCAGTTGCCGAGATTTTTCACGTCTTTTGCATATTCCCTGCCTCCTTCATATGCTATTGGATTCTTTAACTCCTCCCATCAGCCATCTGACCAATGCTACACATAAACCACTCCCCTAATCTCCCCCTTTCCCTTGTCCTCTTCCTTACTGTCCCCTTCTTCTCCCAGACAGACCCTGCCCTTTCCTTTCTGTCGCCCTGTCTGTGGATTCTGTGTTGGAGAGGTTTGGGATACTGACAATGGGAAGCTTTCTCTACGGCCTGCAATGCTGACACTCCTGTTCCTCCTGTTAGGAATTTATGTGAGTACAATGTAACCATTCACTTCTTTTTATGGTATCGAATTTCTGCTTTCTTATCCTGTTTGTGCCGTTATCCGGAGTCCTCAGCGGTACAATGATTGGGATAGAAGCAGATGAATAATTGATTACTTCATCCCAGCAGCATCTGTGCACGGGTAAATCTCAGAGGGGGCTGTACTTTTTAAAATCATGATGTCCTCCTCTTTTGTGCTGTTTTTATAGTCAATAATCAAACAACTTAAAGTAAAAGTAATTTATTCCAGCCCCGTTTAAGCTCAACGGTTGCACAGAAATGCTCCATCGCTCTGATTCTTTATTGCTTCCTCTTCCAGCCCACACACTTCTCCATTTTAGCTCCTAGCTGGCTGCCGGCTGGCTGCCGGCTCAGTAGCAGGTGGGCATCTCTGCTGCAGTCTGAGGGCTGGGCTCTGTAATCAAGCATACATGCTCTTTTGTTTAGAGGATTAGTGATCTTTCGTTGGTTTTTCTCATCTGAATTTGTATGGAGTGTGCTGCTGGGAAGTTTTGTGAGCCACATGTGAATCGGCATGTTGTTTTCTTGTGTCACTCCGTGGCTCCTTGTGTTGCACTGTACTGCAGCAACAGCAGCAGGCAATGCATCATTTTTTTTTTTTTTTTTTTTTTTTTTTAGACTTCAGGCCTAGACTCTGAGCAGATGGTCCCTTGGTTTTGTATTGATTGCCTTTGTTCTGAAAGGCTCTTTTTTCATTTCTCATTTTTGGGTAAGAGTATCTCAAAAGTTCCTTTTTTGATGAGCGCAGCTGATAGAGATGTTTGGCTGGTTTTGCTCTGCTGGCTGCTTGCACTGGGTCACGGGGAGGGTGCAGACGGTGCAGGATGCTGCGCCAGAGGGGAGATTCTTAGAGGAGCTTAGAGAGTCAAATTATATCTGTGTTCTTAACGTATACAGGGCAGAGAGCATGTGCAAGAGAACCAGGGAACAAACAAACGTGCTGTGTGCGTTATACAGTACTACTACCCACTGAATTGTTTCAACACATCTTTGTAAATACCGAGCAACAGAGCTTAAATTGTAGCTTAGAAGTGACCAGATACAGCACAACCTTTGGATACTAATTTGATCAATAGCAGACATGTGGCATTAGTGAAGATGTGGCATAGCCCTTACCTGTTAACAAAATCAATTCCCTATGCACCAACACAAATGAGAGAATAGGCAGCTTGATAAATAGATTATGAAGAGATAGATTGCAGGATAATTTGATTTTTGATCTTTCATATTCAATGATTTATTGACCTGCTCTCCATAATATTATATCAGCATTTAAATGAGGCCTGTGGCAGTCAATTCTCCTGAGTTTATTTTCTTAACCTGTGCGTCAACATCAAATGGAAAAGATCTAATCTAATCTAATATCAGTTTATCTTGCTCCACTGTTAAATTGCTAATTTGCTGTGTGATTAACCTGATTTGATCATACACAAGTTGAATCTTGATAGCCCTTCTGATTTTTCCTACTTGTCATCATGAGGTTTGTTGAAAGCCCAATGCAAAATAAACAGTTTACTGTAGGTTCTAATTATTATTGTTATTATTATTATGGGTTATAGCTCTAGCTAATTGGAAAGCACAGAGTAAATTTGTAGTTTAGGACACAATATTTGAAGGTTTAATCCCCTTGAAAATTGGCCCATTTTCCACCCAGAAACTGCTTATGCACATTTTATTTCATTAATTTGTTTATTTGACAGGCGCATTGCTCACTGATCAACAGAAGAATGACTGTAGACGAGCTTTGACTAGAGTCTAATTGTCATCTGATGTCCCTGGCCAGTTCCTGAAACGGCAACCTAAAATTAGAATATAATGACTTATCACAGCCAACGCATGCAGATAGTACACACGTTACCGATGACCATCAACCAGTACAATGCACAACCACCAGTCTAGCAATGCAACACAACCATAATGAGGTGACAACATTACATAGAAAACAAAACAAGGAAAAATGCTAGTGATTGAGTCCTCTACCTCTGCACTTAAGATTGATCAGTCTGCCCTCCTTTAAGTTAGATTTTTCTAACCACTATTCTACGTCATTTTTGATAAGCAGCACTTTTGTTTGTTCATTTCTATTTAATTGTGTATGAGGCCTCATGAGTCGTTCATAAGATCATCAAGAAGGATGCAGTCACATCAAGCTTACTCACTATACATGATAAATATTAGATGAGACTTTGAAGCAGCAGAGCGATATATTTCAATTTAAAAATGATCAATAATTTCTGGAAAAATACCTCTGTCAGTGGACATCTTTAAACTTTTATACTGAACTGAAGTGCCATTGTTTCTTTTAGTGAACTGCAGTGCAAAGTTCAAAGATGAAGCGCTTCCGAGAATGACAAAATTACATCCATTTTATAGATTATAGGCAGAGGCATTCACCCTGTCAAACATGTGACAGCACAAAATAGTTAAGGCTTGCACACTAAAGTCAATAAAAGTAAGCCCAGTGCAATAAAAATCCCAGGTCTTTTTCTTTCTCTATTATAATAACATAGCAGAGACAATTGAGTACTGATATTGTTCATTTTATCAAACCAACACTTGTGCTGCTCAACAAACTGCCAAGCCAGAATCACATTCAGTTTCTTAAATATTCTGAACATTAACTAATCAGTCAAGTCATTTACACTTTGCTTACAAAGTGCAATACCACTAATGCTTCACAGTGCACACATCTCCACAGGTAATCAAATCATCTGGAGAAATATTGCCTGTGTATCAGCAAAGTACAGCAGGTATGAGACTGTATTTGAACTACTGAGTCATAGTGTGACAGTCCTCTTACTGCAGGTGAATAAGCATTGCGGGCACTGCTTGTGCGCTGATCGACCTTTTGTTAAATCTGCAGTGCATGTTGTGCCTGCAGACACGCTGCCTGTGTGCCGCATTGTCTTCTGACAATGTTTATGAGTGTGGGCTCAAGCGACAAGACAAAGATCTCCTGATGTCAGATCTTATCAATCTAACCACAAAACAAAATGATGAATAACTGCCAAAGTGTTAGTTTTTAGAAGTTCACTATCTTATTGCACTTTACAATCAGTCAATTTCTCAGCCAGGCCTTTATTAGGCATGCAAATGTGTTCCACTCTTATGTTGAGTCTATCATTCTCAATAGCTTTACATACAATATACAGACACTATTTTTCTTTTATGTGAAAGCCAACGTTCAGTGCTATGACTGTTCTGACAGTGACTGATGCATTGAGACAGATTCCTTCACCCAATGTAGTGAAGTGTAAGGGGGGCTTGTTGGTCTGAGGAGAAGTTTCTGTGTTGTGTGAATAATGATTGATGAGTCCTCACAGAGCCAGGCACCTTCACTGGCCCTTTGAGGGAAAAAAAAAACATAACTGCTCAGAGATCCTGTTGCCTGGATGTCTCATTCTCAGGACTGCATTAACTTTGTTGTTGTTGTTGTTGTAACTGGTCTACGTTGTTATTCCTAGTGCAAATTGAACAATGCAAATAGTCATGCTTGATCTGTGTTCATCAGATAGTGCTGCAAATTGATGTAATGATCACAAATTTCTTATGTTATTAAAGTGACAAAGAATAAGACATTCACGGTAATTTAGAGCGTAGTTCAGATGTTTTGTTATTATGTAATTTGTGCAATGTCTCTGGAACATATGCTTTTGTCACTTCTACTCCTACTTGTCTTTCCTCTCTTTGTTTCTGAGTCAAACATACAGATATTTCTTTATAACAATCTACCGCTTTCCTCATAACTCAAAAAAATCATTCAGTAATGTGCTGAGTTTATTCAGAATTACATTTTAGGTCATTCTGTTCAGCCCTGGAACAATTACTGCATGATGATACATGAGGAAGGACACAACAGATGTAGCAGGAAACATAAACTACAGTCTATATTTAAACACAATCTGGACAGCACATCATCGAGGGCCAACACTTCTCTCTTCAGGTCAGTGAGGCTTTCACCAATGTTTGCTGGTCTAGTACACAAACAACTGCTAAAATAAACTGCCTGAAGTCTCCTCTCTGCTGTGGCTCTTAAAACGGGATAGTAACACGTTTTCTAAAAGATGCTGCATGTAATTTAAGTACAATAATACTGAGCTGACTAAGATGGTAATGCTTAAAATATATTTAAAATATTGGATACCATTGGAGAAAAAGAATCTTGCCTATTACTCAAACAAGGAAAGAGGAAGGGAAGAGGAAAATACTTTATATGGCCCTTGAAGCACAAACATCCTGGAATCCTGAATAGTCACTGTTAAGGAATGGTATTAACAAATTACAGCCTTCTTAAAGGGCCAGTTTCTAATTTCTCATTATGTAGATTACAGTGAAAATTTAATTTGAGTCTTTAATATGATCTGTCATGAAAGTATCATTAAAGGGGCTCTATGCTCTTATTTGCTCTTATTATTTTCTGTCCTACATACACTATTAAAATGGTGCATGTCCATGTTAAATGTGGCCAAAATTTCAAATAACAAGGGCACTGTATGTATAAGAAATCAGCATGAGCAAACAGCTCCAGACTGCTCTAAATGCTCAGAAGTTCAGAAAGTTTTTTCTACTCTTGGCTCAGTATGATGTCAGTGGTGGTGGATATTTCCATGCGGTCATCTCAGACACACAGCTCTGGCTGTGAGTACAGCAGCCCCACCCATCTGCTGTTCAAACCTTCTGTTTGAGAGGGGCAGCCAATCAGCAGAATTTTCTTTTTTCCTTTTCTCATTTTTTTTAAAGGAGGGTGACCTTAACCAGAGAGGATTTAACTGAGGGTGACCTGAGGGTTTGCACCAAGGCACAGTATGACATGAAAAAGGATTGTTTTGAAGTGTGAGTCATGTCCAAGAAAAAATATGGAGCTGGAGCATAGGTTAGCATGTCCAGTCCAGGTATTTAGCCAAGCAGATGATTCCATTTTATTGGGCCAAATTCATTGGCACTGACATATCCTGTATAACAGACTAGATTTTCTTTGTTTAACTGTGTCTTACTTAGTCAAGATAGTCCAGAGATATTTTAATGAAGCTTAACAACAGTTAAATGAATAAAATTTAGTTAATTTTTATAATTGACCTACTTTAAGATCCATTCATTTCATTAACCACTGGAGTCTATCCTAGCTGTCACTGGGTGAGAGGCAAGGGTACACCCTGGACAGGTCACCAGTCTGTCACAGGGCAATAGTTCACAGTTCATTTGGAATCATGATTTAACTTAACAAGCACGTATCTGGATTGTCGGAAGCTGGAGTACCTGGAGGAAATACTTGTAGACACAGACAGAACATGCAGACTCGACAGAGAAAGGCCTCAGGCATGTTTGAAACAAGAATCTTTTTGCTGTGAGGTAACAGTGCTAATCACTCCACCACAGTGCCGCTCTGTACTTTAAGATGATATGTTGAAACTGATATTTACTTCCTGGAAGCAAGCTGATTTATAACCATGAATTGAAATTAAACAAGTAAAGTTTAATGTTTTTTTTTTTTTTTTAGGGGTCAATTATTTTGAAACTTTTAAGTGCTTACACCTTCCTCCAATCTCACTGACTATAACCAAGAGATCACACTTTCCATTGAATGTAAGAGGTTTCCGATAGTTGTCTCAAAAACGGTTGGTGATAGAAGTAGGTCATGTATTCAGAATGACATTATTGTCTCTCTAAGTGGAGCTTTTTTCTCGTAAGATAACATCACTCATTCCACCCATTAAGCAAAACATGCTTATTTATTCCACTTTATTGAGGAGAAAAAAGCACTGGATTAGGAGGCATGAATCATTATTTTTTTGTGTGTTATAGAGGACAGCAAAGCCATAGTGAATTTTTTTTTTTCAGAAAGCTTTACAAGTGTCTACAACTACAAAAACAAGTAGCACTTTTTAGGAGCAGTGAGAAGAGAGGAATGGTTACCTGCCCTGCCAACTGAAATCCAAGCAGATTACGCTGAGAGCAGTGTTTTCTCTGAATGCAAGCTCCTGTTGCTAAAATCCAATTAAACCATTCATGTTACATGTCCCTGTTTTCAAGAGAAGGTTTTTAGCATACACACTTACTATCTGTATCATCTTTATACACGTAGTGACTGTCCTTTCTTCTTTTATGTGCACATGAGCATTTTCTTCAAACCTGATTTGAGGTGACTAGGCATGATGGTGTCATCTGAATCTGGGAGACAGTAATCCAGATGGCAGACAGAACCTGACCCTGCAGGAGGACATTAAGCCACTTAACAGTAAATCAGGGTGAGAGTGGCAAGTGACGTTTTGCAGTGAAACAGCTGAATTTGCAAACATTCACGCTGTGATTTTCTGCAGTAAAAAGAGAGGAAAAGGACTACTGACCTCGTCTGTATGTAGTGCTGACTGTGCATTTCTTATGACAAAGCCTTGTGGTGGATATTTAATCACATGCTTCCTCAAACATTGGAGTAAATTGCAGATTGAAGTCTTTAGTCTGTATATAATTATATATATTACTATGTATTTTGTACATTATGTATGGCTTTTCTCGAAGTTCACATAGGGAAAAAAGGGTTTTTAAAGAAAGATCTTCTCTCTGTGGTGAGGCAAGTGGGAGTAACTGAGCCGAGGAGGGCTGCTTGAAGAACAGACAGACAGGCAGGGAGAAGGGAAGGGAAGGTGGGGGAGACTGTTGCAATCCTAAAGACAGTGGCCAGCCTGTCGAGAAGGGAGGAGCCTAAAGGCCTTGGCTCATCATACTTCCTCCTGATGTCACTGTTCAGCTGCTGCAATTCAGATTCTGTGTAAAGGGAGGACAGCCCAGGGAGGAAAGGGCTTTGGAGGGGAGACAAGGGAAGGGGAGGCATAGAGGTTTTGGGGAAGGGTTTGGCAGACCTCCTTAGTCAGTAGGCCTTCTAATCACTTGGGAAGAAACAACAATAGAGTCTGCGTGCTTGAGAAAATTCCCATCTGTCTGTGGCTGGGCTCAAGCATACTGATGTCATGAATGCATTTATGTGGTCGAGAGAGAGAAGAGAAAAATGACGGGATAATAAAAAAGAGAGGGGAATAAGGGAGGGGAAGAGATGTGGGGCGCTGAGCTGTGAACAGAGCTGAAATGCCATTGTTATTGCTCGCTGCTCTGTGTTGCAAAGAGGGACAGCTGCCGCAGAGGCCTGCTTGCTCATGTGAGACAGAGAGCCCAGCTCACCGTGAATTTTTCCCCATCTCCCCTCAGACAGGCAGACAGACAGGTGGTTCCTGAACTCAGCCTGTTAAGAGTCAGGGGAAGGAACTAGAAGGAATTTGGGGAGTGGCATTTTAAAGCTTCCTCTTCCCTCTTCTTACTCTCAAAGAAAAGGGGCCTAGCTGTATTTTTAAGGCGCCAGCATGTTGTTTGGTGAGACGTGTTTCAGTGATACAACATGGAAGCTGATCGTAAGCCTAAGTGAAATGAGTCTTTCTTTTGTCAGGTCTGTGTATATTGTTTTAAAATGCAATAATGTTTTTATATTCATAATTATGAATTCTTTAAATATTATACATTTTAAGTTACTAATAATCTAACTGACGTTTTGCACTAGTGATGGTGTACTACATTCACATGTGGCAGTGATTTTTTTTTTTATGCCGCGCATCCTTGCTTATTTCAGTTTTATATGTTTTACATTGTAATCAAGTTCAAAATGACGGTTCAAGCACAGTTGCCAGGTTCCCCTGCTCTCAGGTTCACGTTGATTAATAGCACCATAACAGAATTAACCTTTTTTATGTAAGGATCTCCTGGGTTTTCACTGTGTGTCAGAATATATTTTTCAGATAGCTGTTTTTAAGCTTCCTTGAGCATTTATGAAGCAATTGAGTATCTTAACTATTCATTAAATGATCCTACATAACAAGAACATATCTTGCTAGTGTTACAAAGAAAATTGAAAGACAAAGCAAAAACAGAAAGCATCATGAGTGTCATAGCTGTTTAACCTTTTCTATCAAACAATATATTTATTGCCTTTGCATTTTCTTTTTCCTGTAATTGAATATCTCGTTACTCTTCATGGAAGACTTTGTCAGGGGGTAAATTCACTTGATCTGTAATGAATTTTTTGAGCTTTAATTCAAGAAGTACAATGCAGTGTCAAGGTTATTAGAGGATAATGCATTACAGAGGTAGGAGAAGCATCTAAAATGAAGTGAAAACTACAAGGAGCCTGTGGCTCCATGACATGCTCTCTAGAGTGTCAGTTACCTGACTGAAGGTGTTTTGAAGGATAGGAGCTAGGTGAGGTAAAACCTGAAAACAATAGAGATCTTTATAGTTTCAGCCAAACTGAACAACAAACACGGCAGTTCTTCCAGTCACTTGAATTTTAATATTATATGAATCACTCACTTTTGTAAGCGGTGTTTATTGACCACATTAAATCAGCTTGTCTGTGTTTTTGGACTCCATGTAATCCTTGTACACTATGACAGATGTACAGCATAACATTGGCACGCTAAGTTAATCCCTGCTTGACCCAGTGGTATAATTTCATGTAACAGCAACTCTGCCATCTGAACTGCAAGCCAGCAGGCATCTACTCATCTGGGATTCATATTAAATAACAAAAGGGACACAGTGCACAGGAAAATATCACCAAGAGTAAAACATAAGATGTATCTAAGCCACTTCTGTTAGTATCATGTTTCTATAGGCTTATACTGTGCTTCTAACTATGGCTGATAGCATAATTGTCTTTACCAAGAGTTCTACCCTGCGGTTTTATTCACATATATATATATAATTTTTCTTCCACTGTGTTAACACAATTGGGGTTTTCACTTATAAAGTCAAACAGCCTCTGGTGAAGGAACTCATACTACTGACATAGTTTGATAAGCAAGACCATAAAATGCTCCCGGTACAGGATTTAAATGAGGTTTTATTGTGTTAGCAGGACTATGAGTCATTTCTTCCTTTGCTCAAGCAAATACACCCTGTTCACTCTGCTTGAATGTTTCCTCAAGGCTTTCTTGACCTTTCTTCTCTTTCCTCCGTCTTGTGTGTACAGGTTAAGTGTTCCCTGTGTCCCTTTTGAATGTCTGTCATTATGGCGAAGCGTGAGACCGGCAGCACCAGCCCTGTGGTCAGGCAGATAGACAAACAGTTCCTGGTCTGCAGCATCTGTTTGGACCATTATCACAACCCGAAGGTGCTGCCCTGCTTGCACACCTTCTGTGAAAAGTAAGCTATGAATCACTTACCTTTCAACAAAATGAGATTAATTCAGCAGTACAGAGATAAGAAGCAAAATTAAAAGATGAGTCAGCTTTTGGCTATTATAGGACACAATGTGTTAGATTTTAGTGTACTTTAATGTTTTTTTTTTTTAGCAATTTCTAAATTTGGTATTACAGCTCCTCACTTAAGCAAGCGATTCTGTCATCTTTGTGGCTTCTGCATGATGTAAGCCGCCAGCTACTCTAAGCTTGGCCACAAGAAAAGCATACATCTTTTTTTAGGGCACAGCACTGGTAATAGCAAGTACTGATTTCCACAGCTGTGTTGCTACAGTAGTACTGTTTCTAAATTGTTGTGCCCAGTAACCACTGGAATCACATAGTCCAGTCTTCTAATCAGGTCTGACCCTGAAATTGGTGCTTAACTCCAGCTTTACTCCTCCAATCAATTTCTTTTACATTTTCATCTGATGTAGATGTCTACAGAACTACATCCCTCCCCAGTCTTTGACACTATCCTGCCCAGTATGCAGACAGACTTCTATCTTGCCAGAGAAGGGTGTGGCAGCCCTGCAGAACAACTTCTTCATCACAAACCTAATGGAGGTGTTACAGCGAGACCCAGAGTGCAGCCAACCTGAGGCAGGCAATGTTCTTGAGTCAGCCAACGCATCTACAACCTGTCAGCCCCTTTCTTGCCCTAATCATGAGGGCAAGGTAAGCTTAAAAAAAACAAAAAAACATACAGTGTTAAATAATAGTTCAGAGCTATCAGAGATCAAGGCTGCCCAGTGTTATTAGATTTTTAAAAAGCCGCCTTGTGCATGTATATGTTTGAATTTCTGAGCAATCTTACCCTCAAAAATATGACGTTCACTTGCCTCAACTGCACCATCTGCAGGTGATGGAGTTTTACTGCGAGTCATGTGAAACAGCCATGTGTCTGGAGTGTACAGAAGGAGAACACAGGGAACATGTGACAGTTCCTCTGAGGGATGTGCTCGAACAGCATAAGTCAGCTCTTAAAAGTCAGCTGGACACTGTGCGCAACAGGTACAATTTTCACTGCTTTAATCCATAATCAATTATGTGATTGCTTTTGGAAAATATTAAAATAATTGGAACTATAAAATTATAAAACATTATAATCAGTGTTCATTTTTCTTCTGGCAGACTACCTCAGCTGACAGCTGCCATTGACCTTGTGAATGAGATCTCCAAGCAACTTACAGAAAGGAAAAATGAGGCAGTGACAGAAATCAGTAATACTTTTGATGAGCTTGAGAAGGCCCTACACCAACGCAAGACTGCTCTCATTACTGAGGTGGAAAACATCTGCAGCACCAAGCAGAAGGTCAGTGATTTTATGAATTTTTGTTTTGGATGCATTAAAAAAAACGCTGTGATGTTTCACATTTTAGTACAAGCTCTGCTGACTGTCTCTGTCTCTTTAGGTGCTTCAAGCCCAGCTTACCTCTTTGCTTCAGGGCAAAGAGAACATTCAGAGTAGCTGTAACTTCACAGAGCATGCCCTGAGCCATGGGAGTGCCACTGAAGTCCTTCTGGTCCAGAAACAAATGGGGGAGCGGGTCAGTGCTCTGGCAAGACACAACTTTCCCGAGCATCCTCATGAAAATGGACATCTGGAATGCCAGGTGGAGACAGATGGATTGAGGCGCTCCATTCAGAACCTAGGAGTCCTGATCACAACAGGGGCTGTAGGCCATACCAGTGTTGCCACCGGTGAAGGTCTGCGACACGCACTAGTTGGCCAGCACACCACTATCACAGTCACCACTAAAGACAAGGATGGAGAATTAGTGAAAACTGGTAATGCTGTTCTTAGGGCAGAGATTGTCTCTGCCGATGGAGTGTGTACTGAAGCTGAGGTGGTGGACAACAAGAACGGCACCTACGAGGTTGGATACACCCTCCGCTCTGAGGGAGAATCCACCTTCTCTTTGCTGCTTTATGAACAGCCTGTGAGGGGGAGTCCTTTCCGTTTGCGTGCTGTCAAACCGTCAGATGTCCTGCAGTCACCAGATGATGTGAAGAGACGAGTGAAGTCCCCAAGCGGAGGAGGAGGTCATGTTCGACAGAAGGCGGTGCGCAGGCCCTCCAGCATGTATAGCACCACCAAGAAAAAGGAAAACCCAATAGAAGATGAGCTGATATACAGAGTTGGTGGGTGAATAACTGCTTCAGATATTAATCATACTAACTGCTGACTGAGCTACTTGATATTTTCTGTAAAGCACACAAACATGTCCATGGATATTTTTTTAAGCATCCGATGATGCTTTTATTTACTTTTAGTTGCACAAAATGGTGAAATATCCTAAGTGAACTACAACAACAGATATGTTATTATCACATATGCATAGTGTTAAAAACATGGTGATGTTTTGTTGATTTGACAGGAACAAGAGGGAGAGATAAAGGAGAATTCACCAACCTTCAAGGCATCTCAGCCTCCAGTAATGGTCGGATTGTGGTAGCAGATAGCAACAACCAGTGTATACAGGTCATTGGCTGTCCTTCTCTTCAGCTTCAAAGAATTTCTTTTAGATTGTGTAATAATTGAATTGTCTTTTTTTTTTAATTTTTTTTTTTATAGGTATTCTCTAATGATGGTCAGTTTAAGATGAGATTTGGGGTAAGGGGTCGTTCACCAGGGCAGCTGCAGCGTCCCACAGGAGTCACAGTAGACATGAACGGTGACATAATTGTAGCTGACTACGACAACAGATGGATTAGCATCTTTTCCTCAGATGGCAAGTTCAAGGTTGGCAATTCCAGTCAGTAAAAGAAATATGTTTTGTTTTTTTGTTTTTTTTAACCACACAATTTTAAAATGAAACAAAAAACTGAATGCCCAAACTATAACTCTGGCTGTAACAGAATAAGATTGGTGCTGGAAGATTGATGGGACCCAAAGGTGTGGCTGTGGACAAGAACGGACATATTATCACAGTTGATAATAAGGCCTGTTGTGTCTTCATCTTCCAATCAAATGGGAAGTTAGTGACAAAGTTTGGAGCCAGAGGAACATCAGACAGACACTTTGCAGGTACTGAGTGATGTTATAAGAAACATATGTGATATATATGATAATTTAATTAACAATGTCTGTTACAGAAAACGACAGAGATGCAACTTAATAAAGTTTCATGTATCAGGGCATGTGGTTGGGCCAGATTTACAGAATTTATTTACGTTTCTTCACAGGAAAGCTGATTTGTACAGTGCTAGTGATCAGCATGTCTCTATGCACTCTTATTTTTTTTTAAACTAATGAATGCATGTATAGCTACTTGTTTAATTAGAGACATTAACACACAGTTAATGTTTTGGTTGTTGCACTGATTGTCTTAATTGTAAATTATAAATTATGCACCCAGTCATTACAGCACAACGGGAGGCCACAATTTATGATGTATACTATTGCATGCAAAGTTTTGATGATTGTCCTTCCCTGTTGTTCGGATGTTGGGGGGACTAATTTGCATGCATTACTGGAATCCGTCATTGATGGGGCTCCAGTTGTACAGCAGTATTTAAGTTGAAGTCACCCGTTCTTTCAATTTCATTTCTCACTTGGACCTTTTCTTTTCTTTTAGAGAAAAGTGGTGCAAACATTGCACTGGAAACAAAGATTAGTAAATCTGGCCCTGTTTTCAGTAAGTAATATATTCACTGTGAGTGTGAAACTAAGAAAATGAATCTTTGCTCTTTTTTTACATGTTGGTGCTTCAACCCTGTCATGTCTTTTGTCCCACATCAACTCTGAGAGTTTCTCTGTGATCACTTTGTGTCTTGTTTTTGATGTCCAGAAATAGTATGCTGCTGCTTCTCATACACTGTAAAGGAACAGATGACTCATCTTTACTGTTCCCTCCCTGTCTCCTCTGCTTTCAGGTCCTCACTTTGTGGCTGTAAATAACAAAAATGAGATTGTGGTAACAGACTTCCATAACCATTCAGTAAAGGTATGGCTTGTTGCAAGTATGTGTGTACGTTACGTATGGTAGAAAACCTGAGGCCTATTCCAAAAAGCCTGTTCTACAAAATCTCAAAAAATAAACTCTGAGTTGATCAACTCTGAGATTGGCAACTCTAAGTTTCCTGTTCCAGAACAATTGATCAGAGTTAGTTCAAACAACCCTGAGTATGTTCACCCTGAGTTAAGCATGTGTGTGAGTAGAGAAAGAGAGCCATCATCAGTGGAGCTCCACCAGGATTCACCATGGCAACACGTAAATGGAGGCTGAGCCATTTTAATCCAGTGGACTGAGGAATGTGAACACGTCAGCGCTGACCGTGATATTTATCTTAAAAAAGAGGAGGGCAGTAAAAAGTCATTTTAATTAGGTTGGTCCGCTCTGTCATCATCATAGACAGAATAAATAATACAGAATAAATATTTTTTTATACTGTTTGTGGTCATCATTTGCCTAACTTAAATTTTCATTAGATGAATCTGGAATCCTAATTTTCCATTTGATTTTTAAATCTAATTATTCAGCCGTAACCCGGCAGGCACAAAATGTAGGCGTCAGAAACTGAAGATAAAAATATGGAGAAACAGCTCAGACACAGTTTAATAATGGACCTGTGATATTAGTTACCCAGATCTGCTCTCACGTCAGTTTTTTAATTAAATAAAAGTTGTTTTTACAACAGGTTATGACCATTTCATTGTTTGAATAATTATTAACTAAAAACTGAATTTCCTGATGGAGTGTAATAACCTTACTTTTTTTAATATAGAGAATTTCATTATTTCTGATATAACTGGATAAAAATCCTTAATGAGATTTACAGAAAACTGCTTCAATGTTCCCCAGTTTTACCATTTCTAATCTGGTCTAATCTCAGCCTTCACTGATAGATGAAGACACTCTCACAGCAGAGATGTTTTAATAAGTTAACTTTCCAAAGCTGTAATGAATGTAAAGTTTTATCAGTAAAGGCAAACAAGCTGTAAATGTCTAAGCCTTTAAAAAATTTAATATTTCAGTTTTGGGAGGATGAGCTGTTTTAAATAAAGAATGCAGATCATGTTGGGAAAAATTAAGCTGTTATGAACAGATCTGGATGGATGAGCTGGGAAATGACTGGAGCCAAACTGAATCTGGGCCTGATCCTTATCCGTTTTGGATCTGTGCTGCCGTGCAAGTGGACAGAGTCCAATCCGGACACGGTTTGCTGAGCCGTTACAGAGCATATGATATGTTCGGGCGGATCCGGTTTTGGGTCGATCCACTGAGAGTAATTTTCAGTGGAAAAATATGTTGAGATTCAGACTCTGAATTCCAGACAATGTACCTTTCAAAATGTTGACAGCATTTAATGACTGAATGTCAATCTGTGAACACATTTCAACATGAAATGCTCAGAACACAGACTGTCTGCAGGCTACATTTAAAAACTCACTTTAAAATACATTTAGTTCAGTTTTGAAGTCTTCATCATTTCAGCCTCATCTTCACTCGAATGTTCACATCATCTCCAAGATCCAACTGTGACAGACATTTTTCCACAGTGTGACCAATTACAGTGTGGGGAAAATGGATGACAGTCTGACAGCTGCGTTACTGTCCACAGAGTCTCAGAGTTAGAAAGATAGAGACTATAGATTTTATTCTGAGCTGATTGTAAATCCGTGTCGTAATCGCTGTCTCCATCCTTATATTTTGACAAGACTGAAAACTTTTCCACCAGTTAACAACTGGTTGTTGTTAAACTTCTGCAAATCAATGCGCTCCAGTATACACTTTGACGACTTTATGAATGAGGAAATTAATCGGAGTGTCAGTCAGCTGGTTCAGGTGCAGCAGGAGGGGAGGAGTCAGAGAAATTCAGAGTTTGTTGAAGAAAACCTGCCAGTGAGCAGGTTTAGTTCACAGAGTCTGTTTTCCCCGTAACTGACTCAGAGTTGAAGTTAACTTTCTTTCTGGAACGTAAAACCCAGAGTTTCCCTCAACTCAGGGTTAACAAAGTCAGAGTTTTTAGCTAAACTTGCTTTCTGGAATAGGGCCCAGCACTGGACGTGTTCTGAATAGATGGTTTGCAGGAAAATGTATGTTCTAAAGTCACTTTAAGATACCAAAACTGAAGCAAACCTCTCCCGTAGCCTCTATATTTTGCTCTGTTTTTACAAGTTTATTAATCTTAAAATTGTGCTTGGGCTGTTGATCAATGGTTCACACAGCTGTTTTTCTTTGAAACGAAATTAGAAATTGATTTCAAATCACTCAGTTTCAACAGAACAAGAAAAGGCAGAAACCAAATATCACACAATCACAAACCAAAGTCAAATGCTGCTGTGCCTCACTGGCTGTGAGGCCACTGACTGGCCTTTTTCTTGACTTGTCTTTATGTGACAACATCATTCACCCATTTCTTTTATGTTTAATCTTTGCTGACAGGTGTACAATGCAGATGGGGAGTTCCTGTTTAAATTTGGCTCACACGGAGAGGGGAATGGCCAGTTTAATGCTCCAACAGGTGTGGCTGTGGATGCCAATGGAAATATCATTGTTGCTGATTGGGGAAACAGTCGGATCCAGGTTAGTTTGAAGAAATCGGATTATAATGACTAGTCGGAGCTGTGTTACACTTGCAGTAGTATATCAATCACTCATCTAATCTGTCCTTCAATTCTCTGTACCGTACTAGGTGTTTGACAGCTCAGGGTCCTTCCTCTCCTACATCAACACATCAGCAGACCCACTTTATGGCCCCCAGGGCTTGGCTCTCACATCTGATGGCCACGTGGCGGTGGCAGACTCTGGGAACCACTGCTTCAAGGTCTACCGCTACCTACAGTAGATACCTGAGATAGCCATCTTAAACACTGCAAGCACTGACGACACAACCAATGTATTCCACAAGGTGCAATGATATTTCTAGTACAGCCTTTTGTGTGTCACCTCACCTTACTTTTATGATGTGAACTGACCATAGACAGCATAAAAAGTGGACATCGCTACAGTGACATCATCTTATCTCATTTTGAAGCCTTGAGATGAGCATTTTCACCATCTTTCGCCATCTTGGTTTCAAAATACCGGATATGACGAGGAGGGTTGGGTCTGACTGTGAAACTGCTTTCTCATTGGCTAACGACTTGTCAGTCATAAGTTGTTAGGCAATGATGGGGATAATCATACCACAATAATCATACCGCAGATAATCTTCCTTTTTGAAACATGGTATGACCAAGATTTAGAAAACAGGCTTAATTTTTTTATTCAGTATGTCTCAAAATGAGGGGCGAGCCAATAAAGTTATCAGGAAAGTGTTTACCGAGGTCAAGACAGAAATCCATTTTCCCATAAACTTATAGGACTGAAGTCTTTTTTGCAACTACAGCTATCGCCATCTGGTGGCCTTCAGATGGAATGCAGCTTTAAGGTGCTTCTCGCACTGGCTTCATTTGTCCAACCCAGAAGATACGTCCATGTTTTATCCTGTCTGTGGAACTGACAGTTAATTTTAAAGTTGAGTGATGTAGCGTACCTTGGAACAAGCAATGACTTGAAGTTATGGACTGGTTTTCAAAAACCTGCAAATCTTGTTGTGGATGGTATTATTAAACCATACTTTCTATGAGACCAGACAGGGTAGGAGATTGGTGGAACTATTTAATCAGCCATAAGTTGTCCAGATGCATGAAACTTTACTTTATCTTGATACCTAGACAACAACACAGTGCACCCATCAGTTGCTTTCTCATGAACTATTTAATGCTTACAGTGAAAGAACAGCGCTATGCTTCTCCAGCAATGAAATGTAAAATTTCTCATTTACTGACATCTCACATAAGTGTCACCACCATCTGTGCATTGATTTGCTGTATGTACTGTATATACATGAATGTATATTGTGTATATTAGATCACTCCCTATGTATGTGCTATGATTTCTTTGAAACACACAGCCTTGTGGCAGTTCAGATTACAGGAGTCAAGGATTCCCAGATTTTAAACATGTGTATGGCAGCTGTTAAAGAGTGTGCTTTCAAACATACCCAGCACATGCTTAAATGAAGAATTGTCATATTTATTGCTATTGTAAGCAGCACAATAATAATTTTTGTTATGTTATCTTGAAGGGGAAAAACAATGTAAAATGCTAATTTATTTTATTTTATACTAGCTCAGCATTTGCAAATTATTTTTCTAAGTGTATGTTGTTTTTTTTTTTGTTTTTTTTCCTCCCTCTCCCCAAATTTCCCCCTTAAAGCAGAATTCAGTATCCACCCACATCTGGGAAATGTAGATCAGTGTTTGTTCACTTGGGCAGCTCTTTTCCAAAGCTACAACCCCATCTGGTTATTTACAGTGCCAACAAAAAATATCTTTTTTTCATGTTTCTTTTTTTTTTTTTTTTTTTTTTTTTTTTTTTTTTTTTTTTTACATGTGACATTCATAAGAGTGTGACAGGCACATTAGGAGCTTTGTGAGAAAACTGTTGATTTGTGCAAATGTAATCTGAATCCAACGTCATATAACTTATTGGGATGGGAGATGAATTCTGTTTTATTGTGTTTGTTGCTTTGTGGTTTTCATCTTAGAAACTGTTACAGATGTATTACCAGAAATGACTGTTTATGAGAGGACATTGGCTAGCAAGCACATCCACGCTTAAGAGTCCATTCACTATGATACTGTTCTAAGCTTTCTGTTAAATCTGAGTCTCTGCCTGCACTACATCAAGTCATGACTCCAAATGAAGGACTCATTTGTTTATTCTATGTAATGTCATACAAAAACATGGTGCCACAACAGAAGATTGACCAGGTGCAGCCAAGACAGACTCCCAGTCTGACTTAATTACCCACAATTCTATGCTCAACACCTGGACACTACCATACCCTGTCAGTGTGGAGCTTTTCTGAGCTGCAGGATATGACTCGTATTTCACCAGTTAAGTCAGCTAGGAAACTGCAGTTTTCATGCACCTTGACGTGTTGCCAAACAGGAGCAAAGACATGCTCATCTTTTTGAGATGTGTCTAAAGCATTTTACCCAACCCAGTCTTGTTTTCTCTATGAATATGCACTGGTAATAAAAGCACATGATTTACTGAGCTGTTGTAAATGTGTGTGACTACCCTTTGCGCTTGATTTGCTCTGAAGGGAACTTGATCTGTTTTTTTTTTTTGTTTTTTTTTTTTTTTTTTTTTTTCTTTTTTTCTTTTTGTTTA